>JAQQAE010000163.1:0-40511 GCA_029823295.1 Pseudamia nigra | reverse complement strand
ACTTGTTGCCAGCTGAAACATAATCACCCACGCAGAAATTATCCAATGGGAGGCTTGTACCTATTTGCTTAGTTAAAGCCAGGTAATGACCTTTTTTTTTGGCCAGACAGCGTAGGTCAAATGTGTATTCAATTGACAACCAAGCAGGCCGACTCACAGCTCCATTACAGTCACAATAGTCCCCACAGTCATTGCAAAATTGTGTTACCGTCCAGTCTGGGCAAGTGGTTTTGAACTTATATCTCTAGTAAAGAGTAGAAAATACATAACATCCTTTACTTATCATTAATTTTTGGGTTTGCATTTCACTGTTAGGATTCAAAAACAAATAACTGGACGAACACGAACTGGACGTGCAGATATTTGTTTTAAAATCTATTGAGCATGATACTGTCATCTAGTATCACTGCGGAGCCTTTTTTAATCCCATAAATTTTGACAGAAAATATGTGAATTGTAAAAGGTCAAAGCCTACTATTTTTGAAACCTGTGACATTCCCATGCTCCTGGCATCACTCTGGGTTCTATTTTCATCCTTAATGTTGATGTTGTCTGTTTTTTTTCCTATTTCTACTGCATATCATTCACATCACTTTATATCATTCCCTGCTTTGTCCAAACATTAATGTATTTGTTGATGAAGAGATGATCAAGCCTGATTTTACAACTAAGATCAATGTGCAGCCATTGAGTCATTGATTTTGGTGACACTGATCCTTCTTTCCGTTGCTGTTAACTCACTTCTTCTGTTTAATTAATATAGTTGGTCATTTATTCTGTATGGCTTTCATTGAGAGATACTTAATGAGAGAAGTATTACACCACATCATTGTATTTCCTTTTTTATTATGACCAGGTTATAATTTTTCTTTAAATAATATGACGCATTACAATAGCGACTCATTCACTTCACTTATTACTAGTGCTGTATATTTGTTTGATACTTTCTGTATGGAGTCGACATGTTTTCCCTGTGTCCCTGTTTCCTCCAGATGCTCCTGTTTCCCCTGCCATTAGAAGAACATGTAGGCTGGTTGTGTGAGTGTGTGGGAGCCGTAAAGTGGCAGCTGTGATGGAATTTCCTCTAGGGGATTAATAAACGAATGACCGAACGAGTGAGCGAGTGAGTGAACAAATGAACGAGAATGAAAGAAAGAACAAAAGAAAGAAAGAATGAAAGAAAAAACAAGAAAAAAGAATGAAAGAAAGAAACAATGAATGAAAGAAAGAACAAAAGAGAAGGAAAAAAGAAAGAAAGAAAGAAAGAAAGAAAAGAAAGAAAAAACAAAAGACAGACTGAAAGCTGTGTCTCTACTGAACGAGTTGCGCATGAAGTCAAACCTCTGTTCACTTGCTTGTGTTTTTTTATATGAACAGGACAAACGCATTTAGCACAAGTGTGTCATATGTTCCGATCTATTGCTAAAGCCTGTGAACATTAACGGTACATACTGTCATAAGTCCCTTTGATTATCATGTTACGTCACAGGGGCAACTGTTTGTGGCTTTAATTCTTGGACGCTGACACCTAATATTTATGCAAGGTCTTCAAAATGTTTGATGTGTTTTAGTCGGTTAGGTTTATTTTTGTATTTCAGAGAGGGGGTGTGTCAGGATATCACAGACTCCTCGAAGGAACTGGCAACGTTCTGCTTCACTAAATGCCTGGATGGATAACTTCCTCCGTCCTGTTTATTTTTCTGCTGTCTGTCTGATTGGTGTATTTTATGACTTTAACTGGACAGTCGCCCCTAAAAACAGTAAACATATGTTTATCTGAACAGGTAAGGTGAACGTGGTCATCAGTAGATGAAGGGAGATGGTTAGGTGCAAATAAATTCAATTTAAAGGAAAGTAGCTTTTCCTGGTCTCCCCACCCCTCAAGCCCACTTATGTCCTTGTCCCTCAGTATTTTCTCAGAGACCTTCTCTCTATCTCGCCTCTCTTATATTCCTGTGTCTCCATGTCCATGGCCCATGGTGATAATGTGGCGTTTGCACTTCTGCCTCTCCACAGATCATTCACGCTTTTGTCAGGGGGGGACAAAGCAAAAGGCCCCTCCCTGCTGCTGAGCCGGGGCTTTCAGCATGGCCCCTTGCCAGGGGAGGCTTTAAAAGGGTGGGGGCGCGTGGCTCCTCTCACTCTCACGGCAGGACAACCCAAGGGCATCAAAGCAAGGTGAGTCCCTGTCCCTCACCCAGCCAGACAGCACAGCCAGGGAATAGCAGCCCTGAAATATGCACACACCCCGTCCCAAACCCTCACATCTGAGCCGGTCGGGCTCTAGGGCCCAAAGACCATCACCGCATCCAGTGGGTGAGATAAATAGTGGTGATGGTGGAAACTCTCAGTAATAGCAGGGAGAAAATGGGCAGGAAATAAGATAACGAGATAGAATGGGTGGGAGCCTGAAAGAAGTCAAGATAAAGCCCCTGGCTTCTTGGACCCTCTTGTTTTTGTACAGCACCCATAAGTAGACAATGATACTTTGAGAATTAAGGATTCTGGCTGATTCCCATATACAGGCCACACTGTTGATGATACCTTTCAACAAAATACACTCTTGTATTGACCGGTGAACATGCAATAGCACATCCGGCTCTTTGTTTGCATAGAATAACTGCAGTCAGTCTTTGGTGAAAGGTTTGCTGTATTACTGTATTATTCATTTTATGGGTCAAACCTGATATCTGCCTCTCGTCGGCTTTCTTTTCTGACCAAACCTTAGTGCTTAACATCTTTCTTTTATCAGTACATAGGATATCCTTAGTCAAATATCTGATTATGATCTCTGTTGCTGCTTTTTCAACGGTTGGCCTGCTTTCCTTTCAGGCAAGATGACTCACCATTGCACCAAGTTCTCAGGCCACTGGAAGGTGAGTTCGCAGATAGAAAAACACCTATGGTCACCTATCTGCCCCTCATGTGATATGTTCAGCATGTGAGTGAGAGCTGCCAGTTCTATCTCGTACAGAACCAAAAAAAAAAAGATTTGCGGGTCAATTTCAAAAGTATTATCAGATGATTAATATATTAGCCCATATATCCGGTATTAACTTCCGACTTTGTTGGTGGTGTGTGGATTTCAGTCCTCCAGTCTCTGCATTATCGCAAGACTGTCTGAGTCTAGTACAAGACACACTAATAAGCTTACTGAGCTACAATATTAGCTGGATTTGCTCATTTTTCAGTGTTGGTTTTATTGTAATTAGTTTTGGATAATGCATCGCAATCACTTATGACAATCAGAGCAGTAAGTGTAGGAAAACATCATTTTCACAGAGAAAGGAGGATTAGTTCCTAAGTGCTTTGCTGAACCAGTGACTCAAAGGGGCAATTTAGAAACATACTTTAAAACTGCAAAAGATCTAAGAGCTGAAGTCCAAACAAGCAACACGATGGCCCAAATGAATGTAAAAACACCCCCAAATGAGCCAGTCCAATTCTTTAACACAGACATGGTAAATCTGGCAATTTTGGAAACTACTAACTCACTGTTCAGAGTTGGATGATTTTAAGAATGAAACTGAAACGACGACAGCTGTTAATGCTGTTCTGTTGTCGAGGAACATGGTATGCGATGCATTGAGTTAAAGTAAAAAAAAATGAAAAAGGACACCCATGTGACATTTATCTCATATTACATACGTGAAATAATTGTTTAGCTTATAGTCGGCATGTGACAGACTGCATATAAATGCAGTGCACAGTGGTGAAATCAACGTCACCTACACGTAAATGACTCAGAAATGCCATTGTGTAACATAACAAACAGCATAGCTAGAATAAGTTCAAGACTAAGGTTAAAATAAAAATCTATTAATCAAGACCAAGTAGTTCTTTATTGACACAGCGTACACGTGCTACCTCACATGTGGCTTTACCCGTGCAGATCATTGTCTACGATGAGGAGTGCTTCCAGGGCCGCCGCCATGAGTTCACCTCTGAGTGCTGCAATGTGATGGAGTTTGGCTTCGAGACCGTGCGCTCCCTCAGGGTGGAGAGTGGAGCGTGAGTAAACCTATACACACATAAAGAGTGGTTTGACAGTCACGGGACAAAAGAGGCAGAAGCTCTTCATTCAAATCAAAAGAAACCTAGTTGCACTCAGGTTGACATGAGAGGGTATTTTTAGGCTGTAGGGTTAAAGGGCTGAGACCACCGAGGCAGGAGGAGTCATGAGAAAGCGACGCATATTAACTCTGTTTCTTCTTGCTTTTGTCGCCAGCTGGGTGGGTTACGAGCACGCCTCCTACCAGGGACAGCAGTTTGTCCTGGAGAGGGGGGAGTACCCTCAGTGTGATGCTTTTGGAGGTAGCAATGCCTATCACATTGAGAGAATGACTTCCTTCAGGCCCATTGCCTGTGCTGTAAGTGCAACATGAAATTCTTGCCCTTTTTCACTCATCTTTTGTGTCTGTCAGATAATTCACGCAGACTTGAGTGACGGGAAAAACAACTTTTTCTCCTCCACAACAGAACCACAGAGAGTGTCGTATGACTATCTATGAGCGTGAGAACTTCCTGGGCCGTAAGGGTGAGCTTAGCGACGATTATCCCTCCCTCCAGGCCATGGGCTGGTGCAACAATGAAGTTGGCTCTTTCAGGATCCAGTCTGGAGCGTGAGTGTCTCCCGCAGACTTTGCCACATCTCCTTGTCCTCCACATTTTGTTTCCTGCTTCACCTATTGTTTTTAGCTTTTCTATCGCAGTCTAAAATAGTCCTGCTTAGACTTTCACAATGTTTCGCAACAACTTCATCAGTACTTCCTTCTTCCTCACTGTGATTTCTCAACAGATTTGTGTGCTACCAGTACCCTGGTTATCGTGGATACCAGTATATCATGGAGTGTGATCGTCACTGTGGAGAGTATAAACACTTCAGGGAGTTTGGCTCCCACTGCCAGACCCCTCAGATCCAGTCCATCCGCCGTATTCAGCAGTAACAACTCTTCAAAAGCCTTTCTCCCATGTGACCTTTCACCTATGACCCTTGCTGCTTCCCAGTGCTGAATAAACTGTCTTTCTTTAACCCTACTGACTTTCACCAATGTATCTGCTTATCATATGGATTGATAAATGTGTAGTTGGATGCAAACGCCATCTTTCAGTTACACATTCCACAGTAATGCTCATGTTTTCTGAATGGCTCTCAATCCTAAAAACTCACATAGTGGTGTGATTGAAACTGCGTGGTGTCAGTGTTTTAGCAATAAAAGATGATGAACTGGAGCACGATTTAATGGAGAACTGACTTAATAATTATAGCATAGAGGCGTGAGGTGACCCAGCTGACAAAAAATAACCTGCAATGACTGAAAAAATTTATATATATATATATATATATATAAATTTTTTCCAATATCAAGAAAAAAATGCATCAAAACTCTCTGTGTTTCATGTAATATCATCATGTGTCATGTAAATAATATGCTTAGGTTTGGAACGTCTTTGATTAATGTAAAACTGAAAACTAAGGCAGTGCGTGTGTAACTTACAACAAATAATTGCAAGTCATATATGAATTCAAAAGCGTTGAACTGTGCTTTGTGATGAAAAAGGACATGCTCACTCAAAATAATTGTTTATTGCCTATTTTAAATTCCTCTCTAGTACTGACTACCTTTATGTTGCCGTACAGGTATGAAAGCAGACATGTTGTATCCTTTTTAACTAGTTTATTTTGTTTTTACACATCCCTAGAATGTGCACGTTACATTTCAGCTCAAATGACTAGAGATTGAGTTTTACATGTCTGTGTGCCGCTTTATCTGCAAATCAGCTGCTGTTGACACTATCAGTCCCATAGATTCCATTATACTAGCACATTATACAAGATGTCAGAGTAGTTTTGGTGGCTGTGCCGGGTCTGATGAGTGCTGGAGCGCTAGCTGAGAATGATGACTGTATATCTGTGACATCATAAACATCCAGAAATCCAAGTGGCTTGTTTCAGGTCCGTTTATCTAAAACGGACTGTGTTTTCTTCCTTCCAGTGAGATTTTGGTACTTGAACATTATTTTTTTTTAGAATCCCCAGACCTGATTTTTTTATTATAAAAGACATGCAACTTCATTTTTCCCTGTATGTTTCCTTTACGATTGTGTGGTATTTGGGTCAAATTGACCTTTTTCACATATTTGTAAAGAGAAAATGTGTAGAGTGGAAAAAGAGGAACAAAATCATCACCAAAATGAACAAAATAGTTAAAAATGAAAACACTGAACAACACTGAAGAAAAAAAGGACGAAAATGATGTTCATACTGAACAAAATAACCAAGAAAATGAGCAAAATTATTCAGAAAATGAAATAATCGTCAATATCAACAAAACTGCACAAAAAGAAGCAAAACAAGCGACGAAATGAACAAAGAACAACAAGCTGAACAAAGATAACCAAGAAAATGAACAAATTTGAAGGAAAAATAAACAAATCAGAAGGAAAAATGAACAGTCATCCTGCATGACTAACAAAATAAGCATCAAAACGAACCAAAAAAATAAGCAAAACAAAATAAAATCAAGTAAACGAGCAAAAATGAACAATATGATGAAGAAACAGAGCAAAAAAAAGGCAAAAAAATATAAATGAATAAAACAAACCGCAAAAAAGAATAAATCACCCCCCAAAAAGCTGAAATGAATTGTTCCGTGATGTAAAGCTATTCACTACCTCAAGTACTTTTATTTATGAGTACTTCTACTTCCTTTTACTCAAGTACTGATTCTGCTCCCTGGCGTTTCCACACGACACAACTTCTCTTTACAAATATATGACAAAGGGTCAATTTGACCCGAAAACCAGACGTAGGTTAAATAAAAACAGATTTATAAAGTCATCGGTTGCAGGTCTCCAGGTGCATTACCAGTCCTGGCCAGGAGGCGGCACTGCATTTCCACCAATAACACAAACGACAGATATAAGCCCTGTAGAGCATCATGTATCTCATCATTTAGTCTGTTGTATAATTAATCGTTGGAGGATACTGTCTCCGTATTATTTAGTATGAAATTGAAAACTTATTTAGGACCAACACATAAAGCCTGTCCTCACACTGAGCCTTGTTGTTATGTTAAATGAACTGTCGCAGGGCGGTTGCTTTTACTTTTTCATTCAAAGAGGCCTGTGTTTTAGGCTTTTCTATTTAAAATGTGTCCCTCTGGGTGATTTCTTGCAATCAGGCTGGTTGATGTTTTCCAACTCAAACACCATAAATCCCCGAAAAAAAATATCTAAATTTATAAGCGGGGAATCCCTGGTGACACGACCAGCTACACGAATACGACGCTGTGTTATTGCTGCTCTTATTTCTGACTCTGAAATAACACTTGCCTTGTAAAATATCTTAAAAACCTAGCATTACTGTGGCCGGGGTCCGGCTCCAGCCACTGGCCCGCTCCGTGTTTTACAAGCCGCTCCGCGCCGCAGTGGGAGGAAGTTGAACCACAAAGCAAGCAGTGCCACTGTACTAGCAAAAATACAGAAAAATATATCGAAGAGGACTTCAGCTAAACATGTGCCATATTGGAGCTGGAAACTAATAGGGTACTCGAAGGAGGCGGACGTATCGGATCGTACGACAGCTGGAAGCCGGAGGACGGAGCCTGGTTGAGCTACTTAGCTGGTAACTAGCCGAGTGTGGGCTCCCCAGCACGGATAGCCTGGTGGGCAGGAGTCGCTCGGGGCTGGTGGAGCACGACGACCTGGTCGACTCTCCTCGCTTATTTGATACCGACTTCTGTATGGTCGACTTGCCATAGAAGTGTGTCATATTCGGTGTTTTTCGACTGTCGACGTTGGTCATATTTGCTGTCTGCTCCGTTGCCACATTTAAGGCGAAGAGGAAAAGTTATCGGTTAACAAGCGAACTACCGCTGGCCAGCCGATTTCCATCTCCCGTCGCTCCCTCCCCCTCCCTCCACCACCACCGTCAGCGTCACCATCAGCCCACAGTCAGTAGCCCTGTGCTGGGTCTCCAGGCGAGGAGGGTCCCCCCCAACGCTCGGGGTAACTCGACAAGCAGCTATGGATTATTGTATGCTATTTTGTCAACATTTTTGAATTGACCGGGACACTCATAGACTGTTGAGGGGAAACCTGAGAGACTTCTCCCGTACATGAGGCCAGTTAACTCGCTGCCGTTAGCTTAACGTTATTAAGTAACTAAAATCGCTGTCTGAAATCGAGCCAGTTCGAGTCTGTCACAGTGCCAGCGAGTGACTGTTTAGTATTGGCAACGAGGGCATTTTTACACGTCCGTGGAAGTGAAATCACCCCAACTCGATGCACACGCTGACTTGCCACGGTTTATCTCATTCGTTAGTTAGCCTGCTGGTGGCTAGCAGGTTTCATTTTGCTAGCTAGCGTGGTAGCTAACTAGCAGACGATCTAAATATCGATATTGCCACCAGGCTAAAACAAGTTGACTTTGGACCGCGTGGATTTGACTTCACATTGTTCAGTTGCGTGTTTTTGTCGTACCATCGGTGCTAAACCTCCGTAGTGTTTCAAGTGCATCGTTTATTATTTTTTTTTGCGCGACATTTTTTATGATTGATGAGTCTATAAGGAACATTTCGGGCTCAACGTTACACAGGAAGCCAGCGACGACGGCAACGTAAACAACAGCGGTGCGAGGATTTTAACGGAAGGCAAAGCATGAGTCCGGGCTCAGTTTTAACTTGTGCCTGTGTGGTTGTATTTGTGCTAATACGCGTCGGATAGATTAGCAATTTTTTGGCAAACCGGCACGATTGGAATAGTGTGAAATTGATCAAACAACCTGTCGCCCGGTGGTTTCGATCTTACACTTTTCTGTTCGAGATCACAGGCATCAACAACACATTATTACAGTACAGCTGGTGAATCTGCTGTTGTCGAAGCATAAGAGGAGCCAGTCACATTTTCTACTGGAATTAGACTTTTTTTTTCTTCTCCTTTCGAGAGCACAGTGTTTACATTTTTAAGGGAAATCCCACAAACACATGCCGCACTGGAGACAAACCAGTCGTGTGGACCCATTTCCGTCCAGAGGAGCGGGGAAGTCTCCGGAGACCTGTAGGATTTGACAGATGTCTTCAGAAGCAGCGTCTGGCGCATCTACCGATCTGCGTTGGACACATATGACATCTGTGTAAACCGAGGAAGTGCTGCTTTCAAAATCACATCTGATCGCTCCGCTTTGCATTGTTTCCCCTCACAATCGCCTCTGCTAACACCTGCATTTCTGCCCTAAATGGGATTACAAGGACACTGCAGCCGAATATATATCTCTTGAGCAATCCGTCACCTAATGTCTTCCATCCTGAATTAGCTTTTCTCTGTCATAATGATGGCACTTTGAGGCGAAGTGAACAGACAACGACACCATTCCAGTCGATGTTCAGCCCCGCCGGCCCTGTCACGCACCTCCACTATTGATGTTGGTCGTATCTGGTGGACTTTGTTTTGTCATCCCCTAAAAACAGCGACACCCAACCCGGTATTTTATTGATTTGGTCGTCCCAGGGTCGAAACATGGCGGACCTCGAAGCAGTACTCGCCGATGTCAGTTATTTGATGGCGATGGAGAAGAGCAAGTCTACTCCAGCGGCCCGGGCCAGTAAGAAAATCATCCTGCCAGAGCCCAGGTAAACACATTTTACTCTCAGCTTTCTTGTTGGTCTGTAGCCAGAACCTGTGTTTGTTTGCTTGTCAAACTGATAAATTTATTGTGCATGCTATGCAGCCATATAGGGAGATGGACGCGTGCTGCCTCTCAAACCTGTGACTTACTGTAGATGCTCAGTGAAATGATTGTGGAAGTGTGAGCTTCTGCAAGCACTGCATGGTTTCATGGCTTCATCTACACAGCTATGCATCGGACCACTTTGCATGGCGTTTTTCACCAAAGATCAAGTTTGACCAGTTAACCTTAAAATGTTTAGTGACAGGACGAGATCATATCCTACCATTCTGTACACATAATTGGGTGTTCATGTTTACAAAACTGTCTATCATTCTTAATCTGTGCCTTGACATGAAAACTGAATATTGATACGTTCTGTGTGGCATGTGCAGCACATTTATTTATGCCGCACAGTCTTGCTTGTAGTGCTGTGCGTTGATGCAGCTGCTCTGTCTATGCATCTCCTTTTCAAGCATGCTTTTTGCAAGCATCCAGGGCAGTGTACGTCATCAGAGTATCCACTATTGTCAAAATCTGATTTCAATTACTTGTCTTTCTCCAAACATGACTGTGTGCAATTTTTCTCACACATGCTGCATGCCAGGCATCCAAATGTGTTATTTCAGTCTGGTTTGTTGCCATAGAGGTGCTACTTGATTGTACAGGATGTGGTTATTGAGACAGTCGCTTTTCATACAGGGTTTGTGAGTTTGACAGTGCTATTTGGGTTTAGGCAAATTATATTGAAACAGAGAAGCCTGCACACATTACACACTTGAAACAACATTTCATACCATACAGGATTTTCTTCAGGCCTAATTCAGCTAGGCCTGATGAAAATTCTGCATGGATTGAAACACTTTATTGAAATAAAGTGTGTAAGGGAAAACGTGCATGCTTTGCTCCCTTTTCAGTGCGCCTGTTGATTAGGCCTTGCATGAACGTGATGTGACGTTTGTGTGGAAACAGATCGAAGTTTGACGTTGTCACATTTTACTCCACCAGTTAAAAGTTTGAACACCCCTTAAGTGTAATTTTTTTATTTTTATTTTTTTCACAACACTTTACATTGTTGCCAAAGTCATCCAAAATGTAAAAGAAAACATGGGACTATTTCATAAATGAAATAAAACATTACGCAACCCAGAATGTATTTTATAGTTTAGAGTGTTCAGACTAGCCACATTTAGCTTTTATGACAGCTTTGCACACTCATGGCATTCTCTCATCAGATTCATGAGGTCTGGAACCTGGAACCATTTTCAGAGGGGTGGGGAGAGTCAGTAGCCCTATTAGTGCTACTGCAACTACTGTACAAATCCCATGTTATGGCAAGAAACCTCAGTTAAGTAAAAAGAAAAGACAGTCCATCATTACTTTAAGAAGTGAAGGTCAGTCAATCTGAATTCTTTTTTTCCTTTCCTGGAATGGTCCTCATGAGGCTCCAGTGCCATCATAGTGTTTCATGATTTTTGGCAAGTGCGCTTGGGAACACATTAAAAGTTTTTGAGATTTTTCAAATTGAGTGACCTTGGACTGCCCTCTCTTTTTGGTTAACTGAGTGTTTTTTTTGTATGGTAGTTGTATTATTGGATTATTGACTCTGCAATCACCCTTCCTCTGCACAAGAAAAGTGGTAGTCTAAAGAACAGACACAAAATTATTTCACCTGTGAATGGAAAACCATTACAGGCGACTACTTTGCGAATGTGATGTGAGAATGCCAAGATTGTACAACGCTGTCATCGAAGCTAAATGTGGCTACCTTGGACAATCTAAAATATGAAACGTGTTCTGGGTACATAATTACTGGGATTGTGACAATGTTCTTTATTTATTTATTGGTGGGACTGCTGAGTCATGCAGCAATTCCACTATTGTTGTCTTCATTCTTTATTCCCTATTGTTCCACTTCTGTACATTTTTTGTCACTTAACAGATCCTACATGTTTTGTCCTAATCTCACATTGTTCATCTTATTCAGGGCATCTCTGCTATTGCTTTCCATAATTCTAACCTTTTATAATTTTTAAAATATTAAGCTTTTTTGACTATTTTTTTCCCTATAGGTAATAAATGAAGAATTCTAACAGAATGTGCGGTTACCATGACAACGGCAGTGCTTTGATCCTTTTGATTACTACTCCACTGAATAGTTAATTTAACTCTTGCACTTTTCCTCTCTTCAGAGATTGCAAATTTTCTAGTTATTATTCCGTTCCTTTTTTGGACCGTATCTCTTACACAGTTTTTGCCCGATTCACACCACTGAAACACCAAAATATCAAACTCATCTGGGACATTCTGGGAATTTTGTAAATCCATCTTTTGTAGTTTTATTTTATTTAATTTTTAATGATTGAGGTTTTTTTCCAAATTTTTTCCCATAGGAAATGAATGGAGAACTTTAAACGGAATGTTGGGTTACCATGGCAATGGCAGTGCAGCATGCCATCGTTTTTCCTTTCATTTTCCTTCAATCCTCGGATGCCCCCTTTGATCGTTTGATTACTACTCCACTGTATAGTTAATTGAACTTTTTAAGCAAGTTCAACTATTTTGACTCAGCAATCCCACACAATCTCTTCAGAGATTGCAAATTTTCTAGTTCCATATCTTTTCTTTCAGTTTGTATGTCTTCAGTATTAATGGACGATGATGGAAATAATGACAAAAAAATCCTAATTGAAAGCTGTCACATGTACAATTGTCACCTTGCAGGCAACTAAATAATCATTGTAGAAAACGTATTGCTGATGTACCCCGGTCGTTATAAAGGTTAAGTGGTGTTAATATTTAAATATAATGATTTTGGAGGAAATGTGTTTGGCCCTTACACTCTGCCTAGATCAGCTGAAGGCAGTGATCCATACAGAGCAGTAAACACAGTGATGAATATATTTTTGTTTTCATTTATTAAATGTGTACACATCGATCAATTGTCATTTATTTATAGACGTTCTGAAAATTTCCAACCGTTCATCATTCTGTTTGTTTTTGTTTCATCTATTACAAATGCAGAGTTTTTCTTACCTCAGACAGGTTTATGGAAACCATTTAATGATGTAGAGTTGAAGGTTTGTAGCATATTCTCCCCTCTGGCAGTTCTTTGCCACAGCAGTTAAGAGCAGATTATATTCATGAATGGACAGCCAGCAGATGACTCGCTGTAAAGTGAAGATCCTACACGCTGAACCGTTAACGTTCTCTTGCTTTTAATTGTAGCATAAATTGTAATATTATTGAAAGAGTTCATGGCTGCATCATGCCTCATTAAGCTCTGAAACATTAACCACGGCTCATCCTAAGCATAGAACAGACCAGAATAGAATAAAAATAACTTGATCTCTGACAGTATAGGAGAAGACGTCACATTTTTTCATTGACCATAATTTTGTTGGGTGTTCTGTCTTAAGTGACTGGGCAGTTCGAGAGTCTGGGTAATGATGACTGTATTCTTGTTAAGTGAGGACCATGTGTGGTTGCTAGTGGGCCTTCTACATTTTTTCATTAGCATTTTGAGCATCAAGCCAAACCATGTAGAATTTACAGTTGCCTTTAGCCTGCTCCTTTCCTGGTGTTGGCTCAAAGTGACTCATGCAAATGGCTAACACTGCTGACAAAAATCAGAAGATGTATTTTTGCCCTTACTGTTGCATATTTGGGCATTAATGCAAGTGAACAGAAGCGGTTTATTCAGCAGTTGTCTTTGAAGTTTCTAGGGTTATTTTAATAGGTTTATCATTATGAAACTGGGCCACGGCTGGAAACTGGAGAAGGCACTGTAGATGCATGCTGTCCTCATTTGCCACATAAGGAGGAACCTACCAACCTACTGACTCAACATTTTTAAACCTGTAGGCTTATGTTAAAAAATTATAATTTTCCATTAAAATAAAAATTTAGTCTCTTATTTTATATATATATATATATATATATATATATATATTGCATTTGGAGCAATTTTTCCATCACACTGTTGCATTTGTAAAGCTATTTTGTGAAGTTCCACACAGCAGTATTGCATTATCCCTTCAATACCAGCATTTGAACTTCTCACCTCGAGTGTGACATGAGAGGAAAATAGGCACAGCTCTACTACTGATAATGTTCCATATAGGGTTTTGTGTGAACATGACCTTGACCTTGACATTGTCACTGTAGGTCTCCACAATGCCAAGATGCACAACATCATAAGGATTTCCCTGTATGTTTTATTTGTTCTGTGCAGTGTTTTAGAAGTTTAATGTTTCAAGAGCACATGCCTTTGCGTGTTTTCTCACCTAGTTTGTTTGCTCTGATCTGAAAAAGCTGATTAGTTTGTAAACTTGAAAGGTTGAGTTTATTTTCACTCAGTGAAAAATCCCAGTGAACTGTGTTGGTTGAAAGTGTCTGGAGCGGGATCAAGAAAGTAAATAGAGGAAAGAGGTTCTGTGCTAGTGCAGCTTATGTGGTACGTTTGTTCTCTTGTTGGCGGCTGCTTACTGCTAATAGATGAACAGCTGCAGTTACTATGCTATGGCACATCCCCTAAGCACACCTGGCTTTAGGAGCCATTTAACTCAAACATGTGGAGGTCATGTGATGGTTGGGTTGAGGTCTGATCATGTTCTCACTAGGCCTCATATAATAATTACATGATCGCCTTATTGCAGTTTTTGGGCTAATTGCAAATATTTGTGCTTAATCATGCTAACCGTTTCCATTCACATTAATAAAAACAGATGGAACTGACTTTTTATTGCACATCTTTCATCTACTCTGATTTACTAGCACTTCAGATTAAAGGCAAACATGTAAAAAAATTTTTAATGTCTTCCAGTTTATACAGCTGATCTCTGGCTCTCCCTCTTTCATAAGGAGTAATGTATGAGTATAATTAAGCTATTTCTGCATCTACATCATACTAGTGGTATAAAATGAACAGGAAAGACTAGGCATGGGCTATGTAACGATTGTATCAATTAATCCAAGATTTTTGTTGCGTATGCTTTTAAAAATTAAAAGATGCAAGTTTTTTTTTCCCCCCCTCTTGCTATAGTGCACCTCTTGCCCTCAAGAGCTTCCGTAGCCCCCCCCCCCATCTCCTTAACAGAGATGCACACAGGCGGTCGCATTGCACATCGCTAAAAATATGATGCCATATTCAGCTTTTAACATGAATGTAAACAACTCTGTCTCTGATCAAACAACAAAGTGTATTTTTTTAAAACAAAAGAACAGCTGGCACTTTAATTCCGGGAGGGAAATATTGGATTGTCTTGTTACGTTTTAAATAAAATAATTAAAATTTTTTTGTGAAAAATTTTATTTTTAGGCCATATTGCCCAGCCCTAGGAAAGACCATTAATCACATTTATTTGTAGGCCAAATAATTGTCAACCAAAATTTCATAAATGTGTACATTATTTCCAACCGCAAATGAACGAGTCCAGATTTACAGTGGGACGGGACTCAGAGGGTCTTCTCTAAGGGATCCAGGAGCGGTTGCTTTTAGGCCACGTGCAGTTGCATCGGACATGGAAGGGTGTGTGGTGGGTGGGAGTCTAATTCATATATACTAAGCAGCACCAGTGTGAAAATTCTGAAAACTAAAGTGCTACTGATGGGGGAAATGTGTTTTTTTTTGTTGTGTGGTTTATACACTTGTCTACTGCCTTGACAATTTCTTTTATATAGCACGTCCTTTCCCTAAAGGACCTGCTATATACAATTGTCAGCCATTAATGTAAGAAAACAACCTCACTGTTTTCAGCAGGGCAGAAATTATGCCTGTAGTGGTCTGATGACCTCAGCACCACTTAGAATATAAAATGCAAAGTATGAAGGATCCTGCTCTTTTTGGTTATTTATAAATCAAGTCATGAAGCCAATATAAGGAAATGCCTACAGAGATGCTCTGACATGACCTTATTTATACAGAAAACTACCCTGTCCATAGCATTGTTAACCTTTTAGCTCTGACAGGCCTTGGTCAGACAAGATGCCAGTGTTTCTCATCATTTATATAGGCTTAAGTTCACTTACCAGTCTTGTGACGATCCCTAAATATGGTAGTGTGAGATATATAGCACAATCTATGACAGAACTTTTATTTGGAAAAATGATTAGAGCATAACAGCAATTATTTTACTAACATTCTATTGGGACTAACCCAGAGACTGATCCTCAGCTTAGCACTTAGTCGGACTCAGTCGGAGTCGTGACCGATTCACATTGCCAAGACTTGAGTACTGGCGATTCAACATGTTGAATCGGCACGGTTTCTGTCGGGATGTCTTCAAGACTGAAAAATCTGGGTCGGGAACCGCTGCACATCAAGCCAATTTCCAGTTGAATTGAGTTGAGATGAGTCGCGTTTTTCTGTGTGTGGCCGGCTTTAGGACAGGGGTGTCCAATCATTGCCACAAAGGGCCGGGACACTGTACTTTTTCTTTCCAACCAGTCTTTTCAGCTGCTGATTTCACTGAATTCCTTTGCACTGATTGCACTTCAGTGAAAACACCTGCTATAGTGAGTGGCTGGAACGAAAACCTGCAGTGTCTTGGCCCTTTCTGGCAATGATTGGACACCCCTGCCTTAGGAACAATGTGAGAACTGCATGCTTGAACAAGTACATAAAAATAAACCACAACGAAATACTGTTGCTTCCGGATAATTACACTACTCACTGTACGTTATGTGTGGGGAAAGGCGACACAACACATTGGCAAAGGTGTTACAGTCCATCCGGAGGTGCGCCGTGTAGTCACCTTCTAACTTGTGGCGCAGCTCAGTGAACAGAGTCTCATACTGTCCATAGAGGTGCTGCCTCTGTATCCAAGGACTCACCCACCAGAGTTGCTGCCTTCTGTCCAGTTCCTCCTGCTGCTGCCAACCCAAAGTAACAGCTACAACCGCTTGATCCTCTTCTTTGTCCTGCAGCTTCAGCTGTGGTCTTCTTGTCATTACATCTTTGAAGTTTTCTTGCAGATGTGATGATCACTAGGACACAGATTTTTGGTGAGTTGAGGCCTGCCATTTATATAGCCTGACAAGATGTCCCAAAAGCTGTAAAATCTTCCTGCCAATGACTTGAGAGTGACAGGAGCTCCACATAAGGCCACCTTAAGACTACACCGTTTCATAAGATGGCAGTAATATGCTGTAGGAAGCTTCCAAGGCACCCTTACCCTCCCACAATGCAAATTGGTCACTCTAAATTGCCCATAAGCATGAATGTGAGTGTGAATGGTTGTCTGTCTCTATATGTCAGCCCTGCAATGAACTGGCAACTCATCCGGGGTGTACCCTGCCTTCACCCGAAGTCAGCTGGGATAGGCTCTAGTGCCCCCCCGACCCTTGTGAGGATTAAGGGGTAGAAAATGGATGGATGGGAGATTTGGACGAACCCATCATTCATACGAATGTTTGTGAGCGGAGCTTCTCTTGAATGTCAGTGATAATTTTAACTGCATTTAAATGCAACAGTAACTGACACATTTTTGAGTATTTAAACATCAATATAGACGAGTGTATACAATACATGCAATCCTGTCATGAACAGTTCTACTCATTGACTTAATACTGTATTATTTGTTTATAATATCTTTGGTGAAATACATGGCATATATGTGAGAGTCTTGTAGTTTTTTTGTAATAGGAAAACAAATTCTGTTTCTGGTATGTTGATTTTTACAGTTGCAGCTGCCACTGAAAATGGCAAAAGCTGCCCCTACCATGTGTCTTTTCTGTTGATTCTGTGGAATTTCAGTTTGTTTTTGACCCGTCTGTTGCTTCTGCTGAGCTTTAGCTTGTTTTTAGTCGATGTCTGTAAGGTTTTACAGAAACCAGATCCTGTTTTAATCTTCTTTCCATAAAATTGGTGTAGCTTTATATTTGTTATAAATTAATGTCACTGTTTTTTCCTGTACTGAGCTATACTTCAAAATAAGAGCATCTTATTATTATTAAGCCTTGTTGCTTTCATCAAATGTGTTTAATATTTCAAGTTGCTTATTGTAATACAGTGGAACCCCGGGTGACGAGATTGCTCCGTTCCAGGATCAAGCTTGTAAAGTGAAAAACTTGTGAGCTGGGACCGGTTTTCCCATAGGAATACATGTAAGACCAATTAATCCATTCCAAGACCCATGAAAACTCTCGTATACAGTATGTAAACACACCCGTACGTGCACATTTATTCATTATTATTATTTGAAAAGGAAATTATGTTAATTATGTGAAAAGGAATGCATGAAATTAGTTCTAAAAATTATTTATAATGACACGTTACCTTGGAGACCTTGGCTGCATGCGGGGTGTTTTATTTTCCTATGAATCCCTGGAACAGTTCATAGTGCCACAACATTTCCTTAATCTCTGCTGTTGTCGTAACCTCCTCCTCATCGTCCTCTTATCCGCTGCTGAACTGCTGCTGACCCGCCTGTTGTTGCAGCGCCTGTAGCTCCTGGAGTTCCTCGGTTGTGAGCTCTGCTCCAGAATCGTGCAGATGCGGGATGTACTCCTGCTTCCCCTACGTTCCACTGGCACCGCCACCATTCATACAAATATGGTTGCATCCTGTTTTTGTCTCCAAGATGTAATCCAAGATGACACTAATATATATACAGTCTATGGCACAGATGCTCCTCAAAAAGTGGAACCATTTATGTTAGTCTTTCAGTGTTTATGTTGCGTTCTGTTCTTCTATTCTTTCGCCACATGAGCTGTACCGCGCTAGAGCATCGCCCACAATTTCCGGTGGCACTGAACCGTTTTATACGTTAAGGACGGATGCATAAGCCCCTCGACAACGTACCAAACTTGTAACGTAATGCACGCTGAGACCGGAGGGAACAACCCCTCTGCATGCGTATGCGGATTTAGTGTAGAGTGTAAATGGGCCTTTCGTTTCGGGTCGGTCGGTGAGTAGCACGCTGTCCTCTCATTCTTGCTCTCGTGAACTACTTTACTTGCAACCCGAGTTTTTTGCTCATGAGCTGGTACAAAATTTTGCCCTATGTCTTCCTCATAACCTGAAAAATTTGTATGCCAAAGCGCTCGTTCCACTGTATATGTATGAAACCCTTATGAAAGCACTGAGATTTCAAGCCGTTTTTAGACATATTCAGTAGTAGCTGCTGAACCAGATTAATGAAAAGCCATCTCATAGAAGATATGTTTTCCCTTGATTGAATCAAAATAAACGATGGTCTAGGTTCTAAGCCTGTTGTCTGTGAATTTGACCTTTTTAAATAATAAAATGTAATTACATAATTCAAAGAATCTGAACCGTATAATTCTTCCAAAGGCTTTTATGGATGACAACTTGCATGGAATTGAACATGTCAGGGTCTTAAATGCAGCACTGATGTCCTGATAGCAGACTTCAGGTCTTGCGATTTATGACTATAAGCGTATCTGTGTGGTCAGGGGAAAATAACAGCATCTGGGGGTAAAGGAAGAGCTGAAGGCAGAGGTGTCTAATTAATTTTGGCAGAGCACATAGGATATTAAGTCAGATTTTATATTGCATTGTTGCTGTTGCTTTCAGGAAATGGTGTTTAATTGACCATTTAGTTTCTAACATCTCATTCCTATAAAAAAAAATCCATTATGTTCTACAGCCGATGTGCAAAGCAGTATCAATTAACAAGATTGGCTTTGTAGCTGAATGTAGTTTAGATGAGAAGCAACACTAATCTTTGTTAATATATTTCTTGTTTATTGATACTAAACGGTGTGTTTAAAATTTCAGTTGGTTTCAACAAAGCTATTGATATTCATAAAATATACAATAAGATTAGTGCATTTGTTTATTTAAATAATCTCTAAATTGTAATCCTAAAGTGATGGATACTTGAGCCTTTGCCCATAAATTGTACGTTGGATTTTACACCTGCCAATAGATGGTCTATGCACAAATGTTATCATGATACAAATTTTCAAGCATACTTATAATTATCACAATGCCAAATAGTTTTGTACCCCTTTGAATGATGATGGGGATGTTTTTTATTTTTTTTTTATTTTTATTTTTTTCTTAAGTAAAGAAGGAACCAGATGAGAAGCAGGGCTACGTGTCAGTTCCGGATAATGGACCGAATTTTGAAAGAAAAAAAAAAAAAAGAAAAAAGATTTTGAACCCAAAAAGTAGTTCTCAGCTGGAACCAACACAGGTATGTCATCTCAATGATGGTGTTCAGTTAAATGCATTCAGAAATAATGATCAAATTAAAATATACCTAAAGATTAGTAAGACTACATAAAAGATGTCAAAAAGTCATCTTGTATGGGAAAATAAGACACCATATTATGGTCTGTTGCTCACTGTGCACTGCGCACCATTAACAACATGTCCCGAATTAAAATGTTTGAACTCCAAACCTGTGTAAATTCAAGCTGGTTCACTAGATGGAACCAAGGTTCCAATGAACCCAAACAGCTCCGGTTCAAGAACCACCGTTCATTTGGTGTGAAAGGGGTCAAAAGGGAATACAATGTCAAATGTACTACATAATTAAGAAAAATGCATCTGGAAACATCACATGTATCAGTAAAACACTGACAGGGTCTTTACAGCACAGGTAGCATGGGTCATATGACAGTGCTCCAAACTGTGACCAATTTTTATGTTTTGCAATTTACATTCTGACATTAGTCGCACAATGCGCGACCAACACTAATCACTGTGGGCCTATTTTGGGAAACTTGTGGAGAACTTGTATTCACAGCAGTGTTGTGAGTCTCTGAGTCTGGAGCGCGCAGCCTGTAACTTGCTTGTATATTTTCATATGAAACACCGTGAGCCCAACCGCATATTGACCTGGTCAAGACATGTCATATGACAGGAAGCGCTGTAGTCGCCGGTTAGCTGTGTTTGTTTGTAGCCTGCTAGCACCTGCTCAGCAAGTCGATATGTCTAAATGTTAGTGAGTGGAGAAAATGTAGCAATGTGTGACAAAGAGGAGCGTGATATGAAGTTATTTAAACCAGATGAAAAACTACAGCAAGGGGTTGTTTGTGTGAGAAGAAAGTTCAGCACAGCAACAACCTGCGTAATCACTTCCTGAGACACACATCCAACACAGTATATCCAGGTATTTGTAATGTGTCTTGTCAGTCCATAAACACACAAACATGATCAGTGTCATTTTAACCGTAGTCATGGTGAACATTTCTTCAGCGAGAATTCAAATTGAGTGTCATGTTTTTCAAACCATGAAAATAAATGACTGAAGCTGATATTTCTGTCTCAGAGTAAAAAAGCATATTGTTTTTATTACATAAAAAAAAATCTAATTGAATTGTGATGATGGTCATTTTTGAAACAAAGTTTTTAAATGGACATATTATTGTCTTTGGCAATAATATTTTGATTTAAAAAATCTGCAATAAGAAATGATCAGTATCAATTCAATTTCCCCAAAAAAGTCATCAGTATCGTATCAAATCTTAAAAATGTGGTATGGTCCATCACTAATGTGTGCGTTCTGAAGGAGGGTCATCCTGTCAGTGTGCTGGTGGGTCACATGGAGGTTGACGTTATGTCCATATTCAAAATTTGATAGCTTTTAGCAAAGGAGGGAAAGAGTAAGGTCATGATGTGGTTCAAATGCTCATGCATTTCCTTCTGTCATACATTCTTAAAATCAATAAATTTTCAATATTAAATCAATAATGCTAGCAGGTCCGTAATTAACATTTTTAATGCAAGGAACATATTTCTTTTGGTTAGGTCATATGTTTCAGGATCTGTACTGTATGTTAGTAGAGTAGGTCGGCTTTCAGATCTCATGAGTTAGATTGTGACGTTTGTTCAGTCGGTGTAGAAATGCGTGTGAATATTGCAGCCGCCTGTCTGAGTGACCTGGCTGCGGTTTAGTTGACCTCCACTGGACACCATAGAAAAGAGGGCATGAGAAGCCAATACAACCATTTCTTTTTCAGTTTCTTATCTAACACTTTTTTGTAAGAAATATGAGAAAAGTATCATGGTACTTTGCATGCCTAAATTTTGCCATGCGTGCCCAACTTTCTCAGGATGGGAGCGCATGTGGTCCGAGGTCCAAAAGTTATTCTGGAGGGTTGTATGATAAGCAGCTGCATTTGGGTAGTTAAAATGACACAATGTTACTGCTTATTACTTCGACTACTGTCAGCTCCCACAATTGCTTCTTGACTGCTAAATATACCAGCACATGGCCAAGAATAGTGTGCTATATTACTTGATAATTTTCTAAAATTAAACTAACTCTAACTAAAATATTTTGAAACATTGCGGTTTCAACAGCTTGGGTCCAGACATCAAAATCCACCACGTCATGTTTAGCTCAACCTTCAGTGTGAATGCACTGTTGATTGGTTGTTTTATCAATCAGTCAAGCCTCCTTTGTGTTTGGTCATTCATACCTTGGAATGATAGAAACACCCTGCATTATTACACTTACCTTAGCAGATTGGTGGTAAACCATTCAATAGTTAATTTATTAAGATTAAAGTAGTAGAATGTGTACTGTATGCATGTATGAGTGCTGGACAGTAGGACTTAAAATTAATGTCATGGTATTTTTAAGATTTTGACATTTTCACAATATACAGTGCTGCGCCTGAACATCAGTATTTTGAATCATCTGGAGACTTAGTTCTGTAATGTAGAGCTTTCATTTTTTCCTGTATCATCATATGGCTTTAATCAGAGCTATTTTTGTTATTTTCTAGATAATCACTCACTGCTCACTACTGAACACAAAACTCTTGGTAGTACTTAGAAACCAGTCAGCACCAGAGCTCCTCACGCCTCAAGTCCCTAAACAAACCGGCTCTGGAGTCACCTCGTTCATGTGTCTGTTTTGCCAGGTGTTTAGGCTACCAGTAGTTTATTAAATAATTTACTAAAGGTCTGTGAAGAAACTGAAAACCCCTTAACAGTTGTGTAGTGAGATTTAATTTTCAGAATCATGCTCACTTCCTTCTGAACTAAAGTCAGACTTTGCTTTAGTAGACATTACTGACCTAACCGGGAGTAGCTTGTTGGACAATGAGATTGTATGCCATGCTAATGGGTCTTAAAAGGGACCTTCAGTCAGTAATCCTTAAATGTTATTGGAATGTAATCCAAAGATTTGATAGCTATGTGAGTTTCCACCATGTCATTTGACTGATTATCACGTTGTTATTGGATACTAATGAGATAATAAGAGAAACTGCCTATTTAGCTATTAGTGAATTAGCTATCTGTATAAAGTCTTTTCAGCAGTTAAATTCATCCAGGCAGAGGTGTTTCTGTGCGAACATAAGCAAACATAATGCACCAAATGTGGCTTATTTACTGAGTTTATATTATGAGCTCCATTATTTATTGCCCACAGTGTTTCAAAATCAGAGCTAAAAGCCTCAACTAATGGAAAGCACTATTACACTTCTCCTGGAAAGCAGTCAGCAGGCAAGCTTTGTGACATTAAAATTTACTTAAAGCAAGTTGAGTCATTATTATTATTATTATTACTATTACAATAATGTGTCCAACAGAACTAGATGAAACTGTTAGATTATTCCTTTCCCTGTAAAACACACCTTGCTATTGCACTTGAGTGGTTCTGATAGCCTGAGAGAATTGACTTAAATTCAGAATGGATTGTAAAAGATATGAGAATAATGTGAGTAACATAAAAGACCAGAGAGGGGAAAAAAGAGTAAAGGATTGTATTACTGTGATTCAAAAAATTGCAGGAATAGATGAAGAAAGTACAGTTATGTGCAAAGTGCTAAAGATTTATGCATGATTTTTATGGCGCATGTGAGCAGCTTTTAGGTTGCCTGCTTGTGGGGGGTGCAGTTAAATGTGGCACTTTGGAGATAGCGTGGTGCTGATACATTCTCGACGGGCCAAGGCTATGTCCTCTGGCAGAGAGGTGAGATTTTGACAGCAGTACTGAAGGCAGTTGAGATGAGAGACATGGAGGAGGGCATGTGGATGGCCATAGACATTGAAGACTTCATATCAGCAGAAAGATGTGTACCATTATCAGAAGCTTGGAATACACATGAAGATGAGAAATTTGGTTCTAGACTCAAAAGCACATAGTTTGAACCAGGGTAAAAAGAAGATATTGCTGTTAAAACAAGATGAGACAGAAATAGTGAATATTTTATCAACTGTGCTTAATTAATATTTTCTTTGTAAATTAACCAAATTACAATTACAACAGTTACTTTGGCACGTGTTAGGTAATGTATGTACATGACCATGTATGTTTTTGGCCAAAGATGGTCTGATGACTTGTAGGGCTGTTAAACAATTAAAATTTGTAATGTGATTAATCACAGGGCCACTGTGGATTAATTTTTATTAACCACGATTAATACCCATTAATTGTTCTTCATTTTGTGGGAGTAAAAATCCTCATGACAGAAGGTGATATATACACTTTACATGTGTTTATTTAAACTAAACAGTGGTTGCAGGAGTAACAAGATATTTACATAGTTAGTGTTACTCACTGAAGTCCAGTGTCTCCTGTCAGGACACTGTCTTTATTTTCTTTTCAGTTTCATAGAACCTGTGGATTTTCATCAGTATGGTGCTTTGTACAAATCATCTTGATGTAATTTGCAAAACCTTTTTTGCAATCCACCTGGCAATTGTCAGTCAGTTTGTTCAAGGTAGACTTACTGAGGCCCTCGAATAAAAGATCTGGTCCATCTTCAACCTTTTGCTCATTATTAAGATATTACGGCAAATAATCCGACCAATGACTGCTGTGCTGGGGGTTTGATTACATGTTGCAATAGTAACGAGTCTTCCGGTGGAGTCGGATCTTCTATCTATTACCTGAGATTCACTAAACTGCAGTTGTGGACAAGTGTTTAGACTAACAACACCATAATATGACTTTGTCGAACACTGCTTGGTGAATTTTTAGCGTCTGTAGGCTAGCAGTTAGTCAGCTTTCACTACGCGCCGCTGGCACTGCCGCCGTTCGTCCAAATATGGTTGCATCCTGTTTTTTACTCCAAGATGACACTAATATACAGTCTATGGCACAGACTGTCCTCAAAAAGTTGTGCCATTTCTATTAATCTTTGGGTGTTCATGTTGTGTTGTGTTCTTTTTCTATTTATCTGGGGGGCACTCTAGCACAGTACAGCTCATGTACTGCACTAGAGTTTTCGGTTTCCACAATTTCCGGTGGCACTACGCCGTTTTCAACAGTGCATTGCGCATGCGTTAATGCGTTAAAATTTTTGATCAAATTAATCATGCAAATGAAATAACCTGGATTAATGTGTTAATTTTGACAGCCCTACTATCTCGATAACTACTGTTCCAGCTAGTTTGCTGCTGGTTGACACAGGCTGGCGGTCGTGGCAGATGGTCAACAGCAGTTACAGTTTTTAAAGAGTTAGTAGCAGTAAGACTATCACAATGTAGCAATTTCCCCAGCTGTGATGTTGGATGGTGAAATAGTACAATATCCGGCATTACCACAATGGATCTGCTAAAGCAACTCACCATAGTTTAATTTATCCCACTGTAGTTTCATAATGAACTCAATCTATTTTTACCCTGTCCACAGTAATATTTCAGATCTGTCACTGTGTTCTGTGCTGCTGTTTCAACAAAGTATATAAAGTCAAGTTGTTTCTTTAAACGTATTTTCTGGTGTGGTCTGTGCACTTCATCTGAAAAGCAGAAGACAGAAGAAGTTCACAGTTCTGTGGGAAACATCGTCTTCAACTGGCTTGTTAAGACAGCCCTAAATAATCGTATGCTTTCCACCTTAATAAAATTAACTTTCATATAAATATGAACTGAAATACTCAAACAATTCCCAATACTAATGGTCCCATTTGTTTACTATTTTGTAGGATAATTTTGCTGTGTTATTTATGTATTCCTTGGATGAACATTATGCAAGGCAGATGTTTCACTACCATTTATTTACGTACTCTGATAATAGTTGCAAGTTAAAGTCGTTATAACAGTGAAGCATTTTATTACAAAAAAATTAGGGCAATTAGAATTTTGAAAAATTTAGGGCTGCTTGAAATAATTTTTATGGTTCTATATGATCACAGCTTCATTAGAGAAGTTGATGCTGCTACATTTATTTTAGAAAACGCGCTACATTCTGTAGCATTGTTACAATTGCTGTTTTTTTTCAGCCAGTGATGAAAAATCATTGTCTCTTTGAATCTTTTTTTGTTTGGTCAACAAAAAGAACACAAAATAAATGATTAATAAATGCATGTGAACTGCAGCTAATTCATAAGCATTTGTCTGTCTGTTGATGAATAGGAAATCATTGCTTGTCTGGAAATTGCTCAATCTGTCTTGTAGGCGGCTCCGTTCACACCCCCTATATCCTTCTCTTGTGGATACATTTAGAGCCCTAGCAGTAGCCAGAAAAACTGGTTTCAGAATCTAACTAGTTTTCCAGCTATGAGGAGTAATTGCATCTGTACAGGTCGAAATAACATGAAATATGTGCTGCTTACCTCTGCTCGTTGCCTGTTTGTGTCAGTAAATATGATCACTGCTGCTCATTTTTACATGACGTGATGACCAACACTGGGAAAATTTAGAATTAATATTGAAAGGCCAAATTATGGGAAGATAGACATTTAATGCAAAAAGTCAAACTTGCAAAAGATGCCAGTTGTTCATAAAGTCAAATATAACTTTAAAGCGAATAGCTTGATTATGTTATGTAACAAATTTTGATAATAAATCTTAGTTAGCCTTGATTACCTGATTTTGAAACTTTTCAGTAATATTGTCTCCATGTTACTGGAACTGATTCAGAAGAAACATGCATGTTCACAACATTTTGTTTCAAAATCAAGTGTCATTATAGTTTAATATGTCATTAATCATATGGTGCCCATTTTCATTACATTTTTAATTGGGAACCACATGTCATGCACCTTTTGTGTATGGCATACTAAATGTAGTTTTTGGGTATCTGGGTTACCAGACACATTTTGTACCAAATTTCCAATGATTTTTTTTTGTTTTGGGAAGTTGCACTTATAACATGTTAAAGTACCTACTAATATAGACACAAATATGTAATATACATAAATATAAAGTAATTAGTTCTGGCGGTGAAACCAGAATTGGTAACTGGTTTACCACCCTTATTCAGCCCTGAAGCTCATTTAAAGCCCAAATTAAACCCACTGATGTCAGAAGCCAGTGTTATCAACGCTGTTCAATTACATGCCCAAAGAGCAGCTTATAGAAATGTCAGTGACATCCTGTTAATATGTTAAATGTTTACACATCTGCATACTTCCGAAAGTGTGATGAGGTTTCTAGCACAATGGCATGTGAGAAGTCCTGCTGCCAATGGAAACTTAGCTGTCACTGTGTTTATATGGTTACACCAAGAAACATAAAAGACAGTGAAGAGGACATGATTCGAGTTAAACTACACTGTTTGTCACTACATGTGTTCTGACCAGAACTTTTGCACTGAAAGTTACCGCTGCACTGAGAGTTACTGAACTCAGACCTCAGAGCTCTGGTGTATATCGAGACGTGGGTTTTGAAACTTATTGTCTGTCTGCACCTCGCGGTTAACACCTGTTCTAGCATTTCTTAAAGTATGAAAGTTAAACTTCAAAACATACGTGAATTTTTAGGTATGCACTGACTTGCACTTAAAAATGGCAAAGGATACATGTAATTTGGTTAAAAAACACACTTAACATTGCCTCCCTCTACCTGAGTGCAGCTGTACTATTAACAGAGTAGCTATCGATCAGAAAAAATACATTTAGAAGGGAGAAGACTCTAAACTAGATCACTGGTAGAATGGGCAACGCTTTGGTAGCTTTTGGTTCCGTTCTAATTGTGCACATAATGTTGGCGAGGAACGCGCATTCTCATCTGACAGCTGGTGCTTGGTGAGACAGATGTTGGAGGCAACATGATGTAACTGCAGCCAAAAGGAATATGCAATGCAGGTTCTTATAGCCTTGCATGTATGCAGCCACACAGTGTAAATCAGACAGTCATGTAGTTATGTGGGATGCAACAATGTTAGTACAAAACTCTTGATTTCTTCACTTTGCATGAGTTAAAAAGACAGATGTCTTTCTGACAGTTTACTCCCACAACAATGGAGCTCTGAAAGTTGGACGTGTAGGAGTTGTGGCCTAAACTGAGTCAGTATTTTTTCACAGTGCTGTGCAGCAGACCTGACAAAATCATAATATATTAATGTTAAAAGAATCGTTTAAATTCATTTTGCACAGAACTTTAAAAACTCATTAAAAAATATCATGCTACTGCTCTGTATGAAATCTTCAGTGTTGGTGTGTGGTTAAAACCAATTTCACACATTAAACTCAAGGCCTACAGAATAAAGTTCAGATTTATTCTCAGTTACTCTTTCACCCATGAAACAAAGAACAGGAAATCACCTGTGTGTTCACACAAGGCTTAGGTATGAGATGGGACATGACACAAAAACAGCTCTCAGAAATGTTTTTTTTTTTTTTTTACATAATTCACTTTAAAAGCATTTTTAATGAAATAATTACTAAAAGAAACAGAACAGGGTGTGTGAACAATAAACATAGTGAACATCAATGCCTGAATCTGAAAGCCACTACTGCTCTCTCATGACATGATGATATTGACACATCTCCACCCTGGTTCCTAGTTGAGAGTACAACATCCTGTTCATTTATGATCTTAACAGGGCACTGTACTTGAGGTATCGTTTTGAGTTATTTTATTTAGAACGTAACCCACCTGTGCATATTTAGATGTACCCCCACCCTATGGAATATGCAGATCATGTGTATAGTTCCTTGACACAGACATCTCGACTAGTTAGTCAACGCCAACCTTTCTGCTGTCTTTAGTTGCGGCAGCCCACCACTCAAATGTTCAGCCCCGACACTGCCCTGTAGATATGTTTGCCTTGTTTATCCCTACTAGCCAGCAGTCATTCTGTCACTCAAACTGCATTATCACAGCTGGAGCCTCATTTTCTGGTTCTGCTTCGGTCATCTGCCCCCGTAAGCTAATGTTGACTGGTAAATTTGCTGTTGACATTAACTCTAGTTCTCTTTGAGTGGAAGTAACAAAGTGAAAACTTTTTGCAGAAAAGTCTACAGATCACTCTGCTTTTCACTGCCCATCTACCTCTCTTGGATTGATGAAGTGCAAGCAGTATGCATGGTTTCCACTTCAGCAGAGAGATGTTTCTGTGTCATGTGACAACCAGATGTATCTGAATCTAATTTTACACCTGTGTTCATCAGTGTTGAGAACCACAGTTGCCTGACTTCACCTAGCCTCACAAATCAAAAAAGTTTATATGTCTGGCATGCTGTTTACTTATGATATTACCAATTGTGGAAGTGCAGTGTCCAGTGGTGAGCTTTCACATAAATAATCCATCGTCAGCTGGTAATGATTCAGTGTTGGACTCAACAGGCCTGGAAAAGAGGAAGTGTTTACTTCCTAGGTTCTTGTTCTGTGGCGCTGCCTGTCGTCGATGTGTTGCATTTGCTGTTCATTCTTATTCTCCTGCTGCACTGGGCTGTGTTGGACCAGGTTACATTTACATAACTCTGACGTCGATTTACATAACCATGGTGTTCTCTGGGCTCTAATTTTGGCTAGCAACTTCTGCTAGTTGTGCTTCTGTGGTTTGGGCCACTCTGTAATACAGGCCATTGTTTTATTGAGTATTCTATGTATGACTGACATTTATAACTTACAGGAGGAACATCCTCTCAAAAGGGAAGAAGTCAAGTATACTTTTATTCTTGGTGTTTTCCCTGGAGCAGTGGCCTGTTGGACTTAATCTTGGAAACAAAAAGGTTATTTGTGATTGCTTCTGTATTGCAGAAACAAAAAGTGTCAGTTCCTTGTCCTCTGAGCAAGCTTGGAAATGGTGCAAGGGTTTTTAGTGTGTAACTGACAGAGACATTATGGCCCAGTTATAAGGAGCCGGAGCTTTTCATGGCACATGCTCAGTGTCCATCTGTGGAGGTGTTTGAAGGTACAGCTTGGTCAGTTCCCTCTTGTGGCAGTTCCCACTACACCAGGGTGCTGGTGTAGTGTTAATGGGCCCATGGAGGGGGTGCTAATTGATTCATTCTCTCTACTCTGATTCTCATTAACACCCGTTCCCAGGGTAGCATGTATCTCTCCAGGTTCCCCACAGTCTCCCATGTGTCCCCCTTCCCTCCTTGCAGTTTGACTTTCTCAAGGGGCAAGTTGCAGGGAGAGTCTCAAACCTAGGCCAGGATCATCGATGGAAGTGGAGGAGGACAGGACTGAACATCTTGTGAATCTTGCTATTGTGGCACTTGACTGATTGAGCTGGTAATGATGGTTTATATTAATCCACTTGTCTTCATCCCCACTCCCACTCTTGTGTTCACAGTATTCGCAGTGTGATGCAGAAGTACCTTGATGAGAGAGATGAACTGACATTTGACAAAATTTTCAACCAGAAGATCGGTAAGTTCCTTAACAACTTTTAAAACGGTCAACAATTGGCAATTGTGATGGAGATCTTACACTAACCACTGGGCAACTGTGTCGGACCTGACAAATAATAAAATATCAGTAAAGTCATGCATAAAAGAACCTAATGTGTGCAATTCTGAAGCAGCGAGGTTTCCTTTTTATATTTGTGCGTTCATGATGCACTGTGCTTCTAGTGCTTACAAAGGAGTCGCACTTCACTAAGTTGACAAGTAGTTTGTCCCTCAGTGACAAGTACTACCCTTCTTTGACAGGCACAAAGCTGTTCCTTTTCCAAAAGATACTAATTAAGTCAGAAATGTTGGACTCTGTTAACAATGTTTTCTAAAAACTTAGGCATTACAGTGTGAAACAGACAGCTGCTGTGCAACATACAGCTCCAGTTGCAGAATGTAAAGATTGCTTTGTGAACCTTTGTCAAATGTTTCATGTCTTTAAAAAATTGCTTTGTAAAAGAGGCATAATGTACAGTGATCGTCACTCTGTTAGGGTTTGTAATCCGCTTTACAATACTGGAAAACACTGAGAGCGCAGACGTCCACCAGGCAGCTCAGTTTGTCTTCACAGTGAAAACCTACCATTATCATTTGAACCTATGCTCATTTCCCTCATAATGTTATTGCACCAAAAACTACTATTCTTACATTTATTTGACCCTCATTACTGGATTCTTTGACCATGAAAACCTACGTTTAGCATTTGGAGTCACATGCATATCATTATTAGTTCAATAGTTATTGATGTTAAATAATATTTCCATGATGGTGGTTTTCTTCTGGCTCTAGCTCCACTATTGTTGAAAATATGTCAAATTCGTGGGTACATTACTCAATCAGCAGACTTTCCACCACAATAATAATATTAACAATGATGGCAGACTTTTTAGTTTAAATCAGTTTAGTTTAATTCAGTCTTCTTTAAACAAAGGGTGGCTTTGAGTTGAGTCTTATCACTAATTTGCAGTAAGAATAGTTAGAAATATATTTTCTGGTCAGATTTTTTTTTTTTTTCATTTGTAGAACTAGAGATATCTTCAGATTTCGTTGCTAGGTGTGATCAGTGTTGAGCATGGTCATTTCCGCTTCATCCTGCCCTCTGGTTGGTAGCAGTACCTCTGCATTGGCTTCTCGGAGTGTTTCCATTCTGAGCAGGCAGGCAGTGTGCCAGGAGTTGTGGCGTACCAGGGGACCACAGCCGCCCTGCAGGCTTCTGCAAGATTTACTTACTGTTCTAGGACTCAGCCCCCTGTGAGAATAGACTGCGTTAATTCTCCCGGCCTCTTTCTCTTTGTCTTTATCGTTTCCTCTGTGTTGCACTGTTGCACTTGTTGCAGTTTCTGTTTCCCTCTCTGTTATGTCGAATGTCATACATCCTCTTTTCGGCTGTGGTCACATGCTCATTAGACATCAAGTTGGAAGCCAAGTGTTCATTCAGTTGATACAAACTGCAAATCAGAAAAAGTCTGTATTCTATATCATGTCTGAACGTCTTCTGAGTGGAAATGTAATGTTCTAGTATTTTAGTTCCATGTCCGTAGTGTTTTTCATAAATCAAGTAAGACAGATGTAGGTATTTCTACTTAGTGTATCACTAATATTGTTTGGAGCCAGATGTTATTTATTTACTTTGTTGAATACATTGATGTCACAGTCAAGATAAAATATCAACCTTTTAGCTTAATCCAAAGACAAAAGAACAAAGTACTCAGTGGCCTGTTGTGCCCACCACTACATTTAAAGCAGACTCAGTGAACCAGCTGAGTCTTGCTTGTTTGATCCACTTGATTTTCTTTTCATCACTGTGAGGTTACCTGTAACCAGTAGTTTTCTGTGTCAACCAAAGAAAAGCCAAGCTCATTACTGTCACCAAAAAGGTATTTTTGTCTGGATAAAAACATGAATGATGAACGAAAAGGTGGGCTTTATATTTTCTGAAAGGACATGTTTCGCTGCTTTTGAACAGGGCTAAGTTGCCTGTTACTTCTTTCTGCGCAAACCCAAATATAATTGATTGTCGCTTTGTACCCACTATATAGAGTTATATATGAGTTTTTCTCTTTTCACATTTATCAAAAAAGCAGACATATGAAGTTAGTTGCTTTTAACCAGATCTCTTGTCCCTCCTGCACATCTTCAGTAATCACCCTGCATTTCTAACTTTGCCTCAGTCTGTCTATGAGCCAGACCCTGTACCCTGGTCACTGCTGATCATTAGTTTAGTGCCAGAAACTACTTTTTACACAGCCAGTCTGTTTGCCTCTACATCAGGGACACTTGCATTCCAGGTAATCAACAAGCTGTCGTCCACAGCTTCATTCCTGTGATGTAATACTTGGCTTGGCCTTCAATGAGGCTGATCTCTGCCACAAAGTGTAGTTGCATTGATAAAATTGGTATTTCTTCATTTTTTTCTTAAATGGAATTTTTGTCATGTAAATGGAATTGTATGACCTAATTTTAATGAAACACTTCAATACTTATAATAAGACGCCTGCAAATCAACAAATATATAAAAATCATATAAAAACAGCTTAGCTCACCATTTGCTGTCTTTTAATGTTTTAAATCCTTCCCACCTCAGCACTGACAGACATCTCTGATGCTCCTACATCTCAGATTTTGCAAGAAAATACCTCTCAGAGTTTATTACCCCATCTGTCATTGTGCTGGACTCTGATAAGCCTCAGCTTTCTCATGGGTCATACAGACACTGTCATACGGCTCTGTTTGAAAGTGCAGAACACATGCAGCGATGGCGATTTAGCCTCGTGAACTTGCCGCTTTGATCGGTTCATTTGTCGTCGCCACAGTGACACATCAACAAGCGGCAGAATCAGTTTGGATTGGAGACATTGGGGCTTCATTAAAGTGTAGGAAAGGACTGTATAATGGTGACATAAAAGTAGTGAAAATATTCTAAATATACTATTAACTGCTAGTTTTAAGACACTAGAGGAATAACTCACCTTTTCTGTATGTGTGCGATTCTCTGTAGGTAAACTACTCCTGTCACACATCCACCCCAGGAAATTTACACAATAATGACCCTGCACTCACTCACTGTTATGAATTTGCATCACTTTTTAAAGTTACTTAGATGGTGAAGTTTGACTCTGCGTGGGGGTAAAGTTGCACTTAATGGATGATCTCAAAATAATTTCTGTGCAAGTTAATTTGTGAATATCTGTCTGTATTGTATGGATGATGATGGTGATTATCAAGCTGTCTTCAGCTTGACCAAGAGCATTCAACTTTAGTGCTTTAGTGTTTTCTTTCTACAAACTGACTACTGTTGGAGATACGTTTCAGATTCAACTAAGATACTAAAAACAGTTATTCTTCTATTTTTTTTTTTTTGGTTTATTTAGTTTGCATGCATTTCTGATTTACTGCTTAAACTGATGTAGAAGGTCAACATGTTCACATTCTGATGCATGACTGCTACTTGATGATTTAAGAGGACTGACCAGCTCAGGCAGTGTTGCATCAGGCAGCACCAGCACGGTTTAGGAAAACAGTTAAGGGTGAGAGCACGGCAGTCTTGGCGTTGTACAAATTTGGATGGCAAATGTGTGGCTTTGCATGTTTCTGCCACAAGAGATAACAGCATGTAATTGTAGAGGTCACTCTGCAGTGGTTTCAGCAACACAAAACCAAATTCACTGCTTTGCAATTTAATAGAACTATCCAAAAGACACTCTGTCTTTGCTTGGGTGTGTGTTGGCTGATTTTATTCACTTACTTGGGGAAAATATTAAGAACATTTTATTTACTACAAAGCTGCAATTTGTCTTGTGTTCTTGTCACTGTTTTTGTACATATGTTAGATTTAAACTACTTTTTAATGTATTTTCAGAGCTTTTTCAATGTGTTATGATGAGACAAAGAAACAAAAGACATGTATTTCCACAGCAAACCAGTCATTCATGCTTTAATAATCAGCCATCTATTATTGCTGCACCCTTAAATTTGCTTGAAACAACACAACTGTGGTTTTGACTCAGAATTAAAAGACTTCACCTGCTTCAAATGTTTGACTTATCTACCCAGTGTCATTGAGAATAGATTTTTACACTTCCTCCATTTTAAAATCTTAATTTATATTCATTTACTAATTTTGACAATTAAAAAAAAAAATCAAGACGATTACAGTGACCATTAGGAAAAAACAAATCTCAGAGGGGCAAATGGTTGTTGAAAAAGACATGGAGGTAGTAGAGTTAACCTTTTATTGATTCACTTTCACTATTTATGCAGCACTTGTTTTATCATGCATTAACTACGGTACATTTGAGTCACAGGGCTTTGGCTCCTGAAATGACTTTAATCAATACTTGCAGTAGCTCGGATGTGAGTTTGCCTCTGATTTTAGTACACTTAGCATGCATCGTCCTTGAGCTCAACAAGCCTTGTTGACTGCCATGACAACCAGTGTCAGGAAGAAAATGGCACCGTGCTGTTGGATTTTCTTTTATCCTTAGTCAGTGCATACGTACAAGTGAATTTTCTGTTTAAATGGCATTTTCATAACAATAATTTACATGATTAGCTTATATAAAATAGACTAAGACACATAGTGTACCACATTAAAGCCAGGCAATAAAAATGATGCACTGTGGTGGATTGTTTCATTAAAAAACCATCTGGGGAGCTCCCTTCACCGTGTTTGGTAGTCAGTGAACTCTGCCTCCCACATGAGGCCTGAGGGGGTGACAGTCTGTGGCCTTTTTATAGAAGAAACATTGTCAAGCAGCTCCACTTGTCTTTATATCAGATGGATCGCCAGTCATTCGTGAGAGCTTGGTTTGGAGTGAATTCCTCCTTGTGAAGTTCATGGACTAGACAAAAATCAGGGTCAGAAGTGTTGACCATTATGTAATGGACATTCTGTACACTCTAAATATAGCAGACGGGACGGCCACTACTTTACCTTGACCACTTTTTAAAATAATATACAGTTTTTTTTTTTTTGGCTATGTTGACTGCACTCTGTTTTTGATGCTGTTTCATATGTCCTTGCATTGTTTAATGTTTGCTGTGTTTTTGTTGCATCATGATGTGTCGCGTTAAGAATTTTGTTCACAGAGAAGTACATTCATACATGACTGGCCAGAACATGAGCATTTTTTCCACATTATCACATGGTTGTGATGTTGCACACTCCCAAATGACTAGCTCCTTAACACGTTCTCTTCTGTCACTGTCCATTGCCTCTGAGCTTACTGCTGAAGCCTTGCAAAGCCAGCAGATAAACAGGTATGCCTCTGAGCTACTGCATGGGCCAACAATAAGGGTGGAGACTTGGTGGAGTTAATCGCTGCTATTTTTGTCCACTGTTTTAAAAAGATAACTGGAGCCACATGCGTACAATGTATCTCTAAAAGTTATTTGGCAGTAGTTCTGCGAATTGATGGCTACTAGGTGTAAGTCCAGGTATCAAAAATAGAATTGGAGTTTGAAATGGATCTTAATGCAGTACTTGACCAACACGTGAAGTCTAAGAATACACATGGTCAATTAGATTGTCTATTACTACGAAAAAGAGTCACCACTTCTGCTTAGCACAACAGTTTCCCCATTGTTTCCTTGCTGCATAAAGTTGGAGGCATGTGTTTTGTGCTGCAGAGAGTAAACACTGTTTATTACATTTACATATTTGAAGAGGTGTCTCAGTCTAAAAACTCGTTGGTTGCTTTTTAGTGTCACAAGATTTGGAAAACATGCATTAACGCAACATTTGTCCGTAAATTTGTCCAAAAACCAACTTTAAGAGCGCAGACTTCCACCAAGGCAGCTCAGTTATACAGTCATCATTTAAACCTTTGCTCATTCCCCACATGATGTTATTACATCCAATATTAATATTATTAAATTTATTTGACCCTTATTATTGGATTCTTTGACCATGAAAACCTACCACTTGCATTTGGAATCACATATATATCATAATTACTTCAATAGTTATAAATAATATTTCCATAGTGGTGGTTTTCTTCTGGATCTAGCTCCGTAAATGTTGAGGATGCGTCAAATCCATGGGCACATTACTGAACCAGAATTTCTGCTCCAGTGTGGTGTCAGTTTCATGTCTATAGCTTAATTTTCTACCTTACAGTAGCTGTTTTTTCTCAAGCCCTGTAAGTATAAGCATTCTGGATCACTGCATCCAGAATGCTGCCCATATCTGGATTAAACTTGTGCGTTGATCGAATCTGTTGTTTTTGGCCAAATTTTCTGGGTGTTATTTGTGTCGTTACCAGGACAAATGTTAAATTTAGTCCTGTGTCACAATGGTGAAGAATTCTTTAAAAAGTCTTCTGGATCCAGACAATGATCCACATCACTCCAAGAATCTAATTCATTGGTCTTTATGCCATTTTTGCCCTATCCTGATATTTTCATCCAAATCTGTTCATAACTTTTTGAGTTATGATGCAAACAAACAAACGGATAAACTAAGGAGGACAAAAACGTAACCTTGTTGGCAAAGGTGTTGACTGCTGGCGGCTAAGACATAACCTCAGTGACTTTGTGATTTTGATAAAGCCACAGGGACACAATGCTGCAATGTGTTGCAGACTTCATTTATGCACAACTCATGACTTTCCATGTTTTCATGTGATCTGTAATTTAACAAGATACATGTTTTACTTCTCTATATGAACAGTCAGACTGAGTCAAAAGCTCCAGAATATCTGACATAGCCTAAAAATCAGCTGGTATTATTTAACTGAACAAACGTAGTCCTTGGTTAGTGGTGTACAGTGAGGCTTTAATTCAGCAGGTGTATGTAGGATGAGGTCATAAAAGCTTTTCTAATAACTGAAGCCTCTGCATATGACCGTGGTGGCTCATGAAACTGTGGACGAACGGAAGCAGAAGAAATCCGCAGGAAAGTGGATCATTGACAGCATTATTGGTCCCACAGTGTTTGATTTAAATTGCATCATCTCCACCTCTGTGGTGCACAGCTCCTCCTCTCCTCTTATTCTTTATTTCTTCTTCGCTATTCTTCCCAAGTGCCCCCCCCCCACTCTCGTCTTTCTCTCACTCTCGCTTTTGCATTCTCCCTCTCCATCTGTCAGACTTCTGGAATGGATGATGGAGAGTTGTGTGTTGCCTAGCAACTGTGGTTGCCATGGGAACCTGACCAGAACTGCTGCATTTGCTTGTCGACGGGGAGAAATGAAATTGATTAAAGGAGGAATAAAATAGGTGATGAGAATAGAGAGAGGAAATGGAGAGTGCAACGTTAAAGCAGCGCAATAAATGGCAGAGCCTAGACAATCTTTTTCCCAGGATGCAGTGTTTCTCCCAGAAGTCAGGATGTGTATGTCAACACCCTGCACACACCTCTAAGCCTTCTCACACTATACTTACACCTGCTGTATCCTTCATGAATCCATCATATCGACACCATCGTCACAGTACTGGAATCTCACGTATAGGAGCTAGTACACAATAAAAAGCTTGCATAATTCCAATGTAAAGGCATGTGACTGCACGGCATAAAGCCTCATTCACATCACATAACAGTTGCATTTTTTCAGCATTCTCAAGCTCTCACCGCTGTACTCATCTCTCAAGTTTTCACCTCCATATCATCAGAAAGAGGTGTCAAATATGGTTTGGTCTGATCATAAATGTTACGTTTAAGGAGTTCAGGGGAGGCGAAGGAATCTTATCACCTAATGGTCTAATGCCGACCAGAGGGTGTAACGCAGAACACCGCCACATACCTGGGGGTTAAGTCACACTTGAAACATACTTGTTCAGGTGTATTTTTGTTGCGCCCAGCCTGTAGAGGTGCTGTTGAAGGACTGAACTGTAGAATGCACAAGAAAAGTGACATTTTTTGGCATTGTGAGTCTGGGACCTGTTCATATCTGTGTCTTTAGCAGACTTATGTGCATGACATTAACATGTACCACCTTTGCAGGTGTAGAAATTACTTTGATCTTGCGTGCAATAATTGTTCTGTGGTTATAGGTTTTAGCCACCATTGTAACTCGTAGATGTTAAGTGTTTTTCCTTGATTCTTAAAGCCAAAGCAAAGGAAAAACTATGCTGAATTAAAGAAAAAGATCAACCTTGACGCAAGTAAGTGTTGAGCATTGATTACTTGGAGATTGAGAAGTAACAGGTATTCATTTTTAAATAGTCAGAGCACCAGTCTGAAGGTCTTTGATGCAATTAACTGGAAAATATTTTTTCATGCAATTTTCACATTTTATTTATTTATTTATTTATTTACTCATGTTTGTATAGTGAGCACTTTGAGACAACACAAATATGGCACCGATAAAGAGCATTACTTTATTTTTTTATATTAAGACGGATGGCATTCACAGTGGATAAATGCATCGTCCAGTCATTTGTGTGAAACTGGCGTGTGACAAAAACGAGGATGTATATGTTGACTTGTAAGGGCACTGTTTTGTATGAAAAAGATAAAGATGAGAAAGAGACTGAGCCAAAGGACAGTGTATCGACAAATATCTGGACTATGAACATCTAACATGTACGTCATATGGCCGTGTGCCCAGTGAAACAAATAGCCCTGGATCCCCACATCCAAGTAATGTTCCGGGCGGGAAGTATCTTGCCACATGCACCATCTGGCTATACAGTATGTGAGTGGGCATCGTCAGCTTTCTCAGCTTGTGTTTTTTGTTTTTTTTTCGATGTAAATGTAAGTGTCAAGATCCCTCATGAGTTCAAACTGTTTGTATCATAGCGTAGCGAGGACCAAGTCCGTCTTGTCGAGTGTATTCAATCCAGCGTTTTGTGTAAACAGTCGCCGCTGTTCCAGGACGAGACATCCGCTCTTTCATTTATTTAACTTTTCCAAACAAGTCCTTTGAGCTGTCATGTCCTACGGCTCTTGCCTGTTTAATTTGAAGGGGTTTTCAGTGTTTTCTTTATTTACATGCAACCCCCAAATCCCAATTAATAGAGGATGCAACAATAAAAGTAGAAAGGAAAAATAAAGCACTAATGCTGACTTTATAGTTGTAGATAACCTATCATAAACAGTTGTTTTAAATAATTATTCTAAATTGCAAGGCCATGAAGAGATTGGGCATGTTTGCTTACACCATAATTATGTTAATTAAATATTATTTATTATTCTACGATGTTTCCATTAATAAGATAATACAAGTAATGTTATACTATCATTATGCCATAAAAATGGAACATTAAGATTTACAGGTCTCATTGCTCATCTTCTGCAACTTAGATTTTATTTTCAGTTGCAGTGACATGGTTTATAATTAATATAATTGTTTAAAAGTCAGCAGTGCTTGCAAGGCAGTCTTGCTTTTGATTTTTAATGATAGCGGCTACAGCTTTTAGCTTTATATTGAATGCTTCATGTTTTCTTAAATAAACTGGCTTGTTACTGTTCCTACTGTGCTGGTTGTGTAACTCGGGCTCATTTAATGAGGTCTCGGCCTTGAATTGTGAAGCACCTAGAGATAATTGTCGACTATGTTTGGTGCAAATAAAATTGAATTGAATTGAATGACAGCCTTGATTCAGAACCAATGCACAGACCCTGGTGATTTTTGCATGGAATAGTGAGTACTCACGCTTGGTAATCACTGTGAGAGAGCAGTGCATAAGGGCAGCAAAATTGGCAGAATAGTTAACATTGTTTGCTAATCTTGATGTTGTACTCTCTCACTGCACAGTACACACAAACACGCATACCACACACACATAGGTCTACTTGGCGCTGGCTCTCTGCCACCAGTAAAGGTCAAAGTATGTATAATGCAACACACTCAATTCATCCCCTGTCTCACACGACCCTTCAAAAAGAAATTTTTCCATAAACTGAGTTTAAAATAATGCTATTCCTCTGATGTTCCTTCACATCAGCACTCTTCTAACTGTTCACTATGTGGAACAAGGCAGTGAGGGGGAACCTGAAATATAATCGAGGAGGCACCTTGTGCAGGAAAATGGCTTTGCACAGACAACTTGGAATTTGCTAATGTCACAGGAGAGCAGAAATGTTTTACTGATTTAATCGTGTAAAGAGGCACAAAGAGCACACAAAGGAAGCAATGAAATTAAAATTTTCAACAGATGAGGCGAAATAGATGGTGCATTGTTGAACTGATAGGCTAGCAAGTGGAATTGGAGCATAATTAGTGACACACTTGTCGTGTTACAAACAAAAGCATGCTACTGTGATTAGTGCTCACACAGTGGACCATACATGATGCATGTATTACACAGTGGTACAGGTACAGTGGATATACACTCAACAAAAATATAAACGCAACACTTTTGTTTTTGATCCCATTTTTCATGAGATGGACTCAAAGATCTA
>JAQQAE010000162.1:0-40543 GCA_029823295.1 Pseudamia nigra | reverse complement strand
AAATTTTTTGCAGTTTTTTTCCTCGGTATCCAAATTTCTCATTGTCAGAAGAGCTCTTTGTCCGAGGTACCACTGTAATTTTTTTTTTTTAAAGAGAGAGAATGACAGCGTAGGCGAGGTGTGGGTGGTTGATCGGCCTGGGAGGGATGTATCCTTGGGGGACTTGGGCCGCGACCTTTCCCTGGGGCCCCCGGAGCGTCCGGCCCCACAGCTGCTCCTGGTGTGAGCTGGATCATTCTGTGTCCAGACGGGATGTGGAACTGCTGGGCAGGCATTTGTTGCTTTTGATATGATAATATCATTATTATCATCACTATTATTATTATTATTATTATTATTTCGCTGTTATCACAATTATCATTGAGGTTGTGCTTACAGTTTTGTCATTGTTACTGTGTTTGATGTATGTTACTTGGGTTGATGTGGGACGTTCTTTTGGCTTTGTTCATTTAACACCATTGTGTAACATATAGACACACACACACACACACACACACACACACACACACACACAGTAATTACATAAAACTGAGTATTTACATGAAACCATTCTGTCAAAGCCCTTTGTTGTTGTCACTACTTTGTTGTTGTTTCTGCTTTGTCTATTTGTATCATTTTGGTTTTGTCTCATTGTCCCTCACAGATTGTCTGGAATTGGTCTCAGTAAAAATTGTCAGTCTTGTCTTACATCACTTGCAATTGTTGTCACTGCACAATTGAAATTAAAAAAAAAAAGAAGTTTCAAGTAAATTAGTTTAGACACTTTTGAGTTATAGCATCTTTTCATGAAACAAGCAGTAGTGCTCCTTATCAAAAAGAAGCAATGCCACGTATCTCGAAAGTTCATAGGCTGGCAATCTTTAAGTCATTAATAAGAGCATATTGGCTTCTAAGCTATTACACTGACACAGCAGGCATGTGAATGTGTATGAGGACATGGGATTGTGACTCCTATATTTTCCTTTTTTGACTGATACTAAACAGTTTGAAGCAAATCTGCTATTTAAGTGGCAACAACTTTAAAATTTTGCTGTGTAAACTACTTACTGTACACCAGCAAATGAGGTTACAGGTTAGCAGAGCACAGTCATAAAAACGTGACAACAGCTTTTAGTCCAACATGGCTAAGGTACAGCTCTGCTGCTACACAATGATACTGTCATGGAACAAACACTTGGCTCTCATGTTTTTTCAATCCAAGTTGTTTGAGTGTACTGAAGAGTATTCAGAAATAGATCAGAGGAAAAATGGTACTAACAGAAGCTGTTCCTTTTTGAAAACAGCTCTCAGTAGTTCATTTGGAAAAGTAGCTCTGTTGGTGCCAAACCTATATTTACTGTAGGTACATAATCGGATACATTTTTGGATATATCTGAGAACCTCTCATAATAATTTCTAATGCCATGTAAAACGTACTAATGGAAACATTTTCAACAGATTAGTCACAATCTATACATAAAGTATTTCAATATTCTTTATAACAGAGATGAAGTAAATACTGCAATGATTCTGATAATAGTTTAAGTCAATGATGAATTTCAATTTACAGCTTACTAGTGGTAAAACTAGCAAGGACATGAACATTAATAGTAATCAGCACCACACTGGACTGGACAGCTCCATCTCTTGGTAACCACACTTTGTTTTTCACCAAAGACTGAATATAAAATGGCAAACAATTAGCAAGCATGAGAAATGTGACAAAAAGAGCTAATATGATATACACAGCATTTTGCTGGATCGGCTCTCGTCTGTGCTCTACCCTTAGTCAGCATGTCCATGACTGTGCCTATACAGTACATGTATTTTAATGTATTATGTTGTATGATGCCTTTACCACCCAACTGTCAGTGCCCACATGGTTTGCATTTGAATGAACCCTGTGGGCCACAGTTGGAATAAAAACCATATGCAATCTGCCATAAGATGAGGGCAAGGGTGGAACATGCACTGGTCACCAATCATGGACTGGCCTATTATGAAATCAGCAGGGGATCATTACTTTCCTCTGGGGTCACCCGTTTTCCACTTAGTACAGTACTACAGTACTATAGTGTATTATTTGCAGAACTGTACAGCTGTATCAGAGATGTAGGACCGTATCTAGTAAATATGAGTGCATGAATGAGTAATGTGGAAGCTGTTTACTGCAAATTCAAGTGTGCACACAGAGCGCCAGCAGAGTTAATTCCTCCCACAGGGGGATTTTTCATTCTGTCAAAAGGTGGCAGCCTTTGGACAGCAGGGGTTTATGAGGTGCTCAGCCTGAGCTGGCGCCACTGAGACACACACAGTCTCACACACATGATACAATTGGTCTCTCTGTTTACAAAGCATTGTTTGTCTGTCTAGTGACTAAAAATTGCCAATGAACTCCCATAACTCGAATGTTATACCCACAGTGCGTTCTGGGTCGTTAAACAAAACTCATTAAATTAGGCGATAAGAGACGGCAGCTGCGGCAGCTCCCAGTCAGTCACCAAACTAATCATTCATGACATCCACGAAAACAACTAGACATGACTGCAGAAGCTGAGCTTGCCACCATAAATTGAGGAATGTAAGTGGCAGTCCGGCAGGCAGCAGTAAAACTCCAAGGGAGGCCAGCAGGGGTGTAAACTGAGCTTGTTAGCCACTACAACACAGGTCAGCTTCGACTGACACACACACCCAGCAGTATGTGTGCGCATGTTTAACATCTCCCCAGGTAGCCATGGAGGTGGCTCTTTTAGGGTTAGTAGCCTGCAGACTAAGGCACTGTAAGTGTCTAGTAATGAGGGACATTCTTCTGATGAGCGGCTGGGGAACTGACCTGGATCCAGGCCTTTCAATTTTCCTTCATTTTCAGAAGCACTGTTGCTCAATTCACCCGTCAGTTAGTTTTAATCCAACTTTCAAGTATTTCAGTAGCTCTGTCCCACTTCTAAACATTCTTATATCTACTGTATGTACCATACTAGGGACAATGAAGATGTCTGCATATAATAACTTGTAGGCCAAGAGAAACCAAATGACCTCTGACACTGTAACTCAGAGAATTTACTGGTCTCTCTTAAATCATAAATTAAAAAAAGAAAAAACACACAAACCGACATTAATAAGTGTTCTTGTGGGTGAGACACATACAAAAAACATGCACTAATAGATGAATTATTTTCACATTTTATGTTAAGTCTTTTAAAGGAAATCTTCAAGTTCATTTCTCATTTTATCCAGAACTTGTAACCTTGTTTCCAAAAATAGCATGTGAATCTGAAGCAAAAAAGTTTCAACAAATAAAACATGAATTGTGTGCAATAAACAAGGTCACATCATGTCAGAAGATTATGCTATGGGCTAAATTGCATCTGACAGTATGAATGGTTAAGAAGGAGGAAGGAATTTTTTTTAATCTGAGATGCCATCAGACAGCTGATCATGCTGCTCATAAGGTAAATGTTTATTACATTAAAAAAATGTTTGAAAAGGCAAAAAAACCTCAACCAAGTATGAAACATATTGTGAAAGTGAATGCAGGTTATTGCATTTTGGCATCTCTGTAAACTTAAGTTAAGGTGAACATTAAATACATAATCTATACATTTAACACAATGTCCATGTGTGTTTTTACTGATTACATACCCTTTCTAGACTTTCCACATCTGCTCGGAAACCAGACAGCATGGGAACTTCTATGACAGCCATATTGGATGAGCCTGAGTGGAGCCACCTGGGTAAAGACGTGGGGTTGTTATTAACTAAGATTTCCATATTGTATGTGTGTGGCCAGCCTCTTTATCTTTTTTTTAATGGTGCGTGTGTTACCTGGCACAGACTTCCAAAGAGATGTGGAAGTCCATTTTGTCCTGGTGGGCTGCTGGATCATCGTCATCGATGGGTGCCCGACGCTTCCGATTGAGCTCGGAGCGATTGTCAGCACGACTCCGTGAGCGTGAGTTGGGATGACGGGAGGAGGAGGAAGAGGAGGGGGGCTGCAGATGTCGCTCCTGAGGCTCTTTCAGGTCCACCTTAAGCTGGAAGGCTGGTTTAGATACTGGATCAGGTACATTGTAAGACACATCTATCTGTAGACACATACAGAGCACAACAAAGTTTTTTTTTTTTAATGTATAGAAAGGTACTGACCCCTTTTAGTTTTAATGAAGATTTGACGGCAAATAAATTTACGCCTGTGGCCCTTATAAATGCTGCAGGTCAGTAAATAGTGGATTTTTATAGAACGGTATATGAACAGTTGTTTGAGAATTTGTAATGTCTGCTACCAAAAGCCTGGCAAATATTTATTTTGCAAATAAATGCAACATTCTTAAAAGAATGCATGAACAAAAGAGAATTTTTGTCAGCTAATTTGTTTGAAAAAAAAAAAAAGTTTTTGGCATAAAATCTTGACAATAATGTAATTATAATGCAAATATTTAGGGCCTCCAGCCATGAAGAGACTTGAAAGTGAGAAAAAAGGGACTTATTAATCATATTTACTAGACACAAGACATGCACTCATTGGACGAGTATTTCAGCCTTAGGACTGACAGCTCAACGCTTTGACGCTCTTTAATTTCACAGAAGATTATACTTCCCAGAGCTGTACACATTCTAAATAAATCATTTACTCTAATGTGATACTTTTATATTTTTTTCAAAACTATTTAATAATCCTGAGGCACAGGACACATACTCATTACTTATGGTCTCTCTGCAAACACACACACACCAGCGGTTCTCTCTGATTTCCTTGCTCTTGTATTTCATTAGAGCCCAGGTGCTGCTGGCCCGAGGGGCTGTCAGAAGGGTGTGTTGATGCACAGACTGGTGTGGATGGAGGGAAAGAGGGGAGAGAGGGAAAGTAAAGAGGGCAAGAGGCATGAAAAAAGTTGTGTTTTTATGTGAGAAACTCTGAAGAGAACCAGTTGGAAGACAATTGAGGCAATGGCACAGCAGAACACAACATCCACTGTTGTGGCTGCCTCAGCTTCAGTCAAATCAAGTGACTAACAGAGAGGTTTTCCACAGTGGAATTCTAAACATCTTTGATTACTCATACTTCTTTAAAAATGTATTCCTGGTTTGGCTTTAAAGAAAACATGCTTATCATGGGTGGTAAGAAAAACAACAGTTGTTTTTCTTATGAATGACATTGTTTGTCTGGCTGACAAGGTAGGATGTAGAGAGTACCCAGTCCAGGGGACTGCAGCAATCAACAGGAATGATCAACACATTCCTAAGCAACTGGCTAAGATTACTCCAAATTACACAGGGGAATCTGGGCGTTAAGGGGTGACTGCAACTGACTCTTCCCTGCTGGTACATTCTTACTTTGAGCCAGTGAAGTAAGCATAGCATTACTGTTCCTTTATGGACAAAGTTCAAGCATGGAAATTTGTTTGCTAAGTGTGAATCTGTGCTACAGTACCTGCATGAGACAGCAACCTTCTCCTTTGGCACTGACAAAAAGGCCTGTGGGGATACTGGGAATCTGGAAGAAGAGAGACACAGAAGAAAGAGGAGAAACAAAGGGAGTCAAAGGGGGCAGGGAGAGGTGACTGAGTCATTTATCAAGTGAATGAATGCTGTAGGCTGCTGCACTGCCACTTGTGGTTCCCTGGCTAGTAACCAGCAGGCCTTAATTGCCCCCAATTAAGCTGACACCACTAATCACAGCAGAGGAAAATGCCCAGCAGAGAGAACATACTGCACTCTCACCTGAACCCATTGGCTGATGGGCTCCTTTTATACACAGAGCAGTGCTGATTTGATGCCACAGTGCCCTGGCCAAGGTAGTCCGTGCCCATGCTGCCAAATTTGTAATGTGTGGGCAAACAGGCCCATTAAACACAGTTATTAAATCAACAGACCAACAAGGTGCTTTTGGGAAATCAAGGCCAGTTAAACTTGGTTTAGTTTGGCAGAATAAAAGGTCTTGGCTACTACAGAGCCGGACATGGAAACAAAGATATTCATGCTGAATGCCAAAGTGTGGCATAGAAACCGAGAAATTAAGAGGGTAACATTCCTGACTTACATTTAATTGCTTAAGTTTCCCTTAAGTCAAATGACCCTTCTGGACTGCCATAAATTAATTTACTTTGTTACTGAAAACATTGCTATATCTACTGGAAGTTTGCTTAAAGGTCAGCGCATGATACTTTTTGGTGTCATAGAGGGGGGATTGCATGATTACCTTCAAACTAAAAGGAAACAAGACTTCTGCAACTAGTCTTAGCTCTGTTTACATGTTGTAGAAAATCTAGCCCGTGCATGTGGATTTTGTCTAATCACAGAGGTTTTAAAAGAAGCAGGTGGTTGAAAATGTGATTAACAGATTTAATTACAGATCACAGTTAAGATTCCTACAGCTGTGACTCTGCAGCTCTACTCCATGGTTTGTTACAGAAGCAGCGTGGCAGCTCCCATGAGTGGCTTAATTTATCCATAAAATATCTAGATTTGTATTTAGTCTTTTGATTTGGACAGAGATGAGAGAGACGCATTGAATAGGAACGGTCTGTGAATACCTTGGCACTCTGAAGGAGTTTCTTGTTGTCTCTGTTGAGTTCAAAGGTCTCCTGGAAGTCGAGGTTGGTGGAGGCCAGAGAGATGGTGAGGTTGACCCCTCCGACATAAGACAGGATGGCATACTCTGATAGAGCCTGCAGAGCTACACATGTGTCCTGGCACAAGGTTTTACACAATTTTAACATTTTATAAATAAATACTATTATTTAAACCACAGTTTTATGGCATTGATTACTCGTTTCATTGTGCTTTGAGTGCCAATTCAGCATGAGAATATACTGCATACTGCATCTGGCACAAAAGACATAGAAAACAGGGTTACCTGTGTGGAGGAGAAGCCACCCAAAGCATTCCTCTGCTGGGAGAGCCATTTAACCACAGGCAGTGCAGACGCTACATCCCCAAGCAGAGTATAGGTAAGAAGACCGTAGGCCGTCATCTCCACCTCTGCTGAAACCACTGGAATCAACCACAGATTTAACTATAAACATTCTTGCCTCAACTATGATTACAGCTGTGATTTTAGCATCTACTAAATTAAATGCAATGCTATACCTGATTGTGAGAGGCCATCGTTAAAGCCCATGAAGGTGTCTTCATCTGTCATAGTGCTGCCAGTCAAACTCCAGTGGGTGAGTCCATCTGAATTCAAATCATAAAGACAAAGGGGCTTCCTCATAAGATTCACTGTGCTTTTTCATTGTTTGCATTTTTTGTGTTTTTTGTGTTGTGAGAAGTGTGTTATTACCTTGTGTGATGGCCATGTGGTTGAGACGGCGCAGAGCCAGCGGGGCATATGGGCTGCGTAGCAGAGCTAAGGCATATGCAGACAAGGCTGTGGTATAAGGGTCATCGGCAGAGTAAGTATTACTCTCTAGGAAATCTTTGGCTCTGGCCACTGCCACCTTCTCTTCCTGAAACAGACAGGAAAACACAGAATTCATGAGTCTGTGGCACAGAAAGATTGGCAAACATGCAAATCACAGGCAAAACTGCTTTCAGATATCATCAAATTTTGATTAAATTTTCAGGAGAGGTTGGAAATGCCATAAGGACCAATCGATTCGATTTTAGGAATGATCTGGATCACTGTCTGGGTCCAGGAATTTTTTGAAGGATTCTTTAGCATTCCAGGATAGGGCCAATTTCAGCATTTTTGCATGTAATTCAAAAAAGAATGTCCAGAATGCTTGGCAGAAGAATACTGGATACTGTCACAGTAAGTTCTACAATATCTCGATGTTTAATCTGGATCCTGGCAATATTCTGCATCCTACAATCCAGAACAATAAAATTTAGGGTTTTCATGGAATATATGGGACTGAAAGGCAACAAATTACGGTACAGACCTGCAACTGAAACAAAACTGTAATCAAGACTTTGCTGAATCAGTGTAGTGGATTTCTTTGTATCTTTAATATGTGTGGAGCTAGATCAGACAAAAACAACCATTAGGGAAATATGGATTTTGGTGAATAACTATTAAACTAAAAATGATATAAATGTTATTCCAAATGCTACAGGTATGTTTTCATGGGCAAGGAATGCAACAATGTAGATAAAATAAATGTAGACCTATTATTGTTGGGTGTAAATCACATTATGGGGGAAAATGAGCTGCTTGGCAGAGGTCTGCACTCTCTGATTGCTTTCTAGTTATAAATATGACAATATTTGTAATTTGACAGGTTTCATGTGAACGACATATTCCATTTGTATTTCCCAAATTTGGACATTTTTGCAAAAGGAAAAACATAACTGAGCCTTGTTGAATATGCAGACATTATTCAGCGTTTATAATGACTCTTTGGACATAAATGCAGCACTTTCACAATAGGCATCTCATTTGCAGTTTTACCAGTAGTTATAATACACAGACCCTGTTTACAGTGAGCTGGAGTAAAGTTGTGGTCTCTCTGGTAAATATGTACACTCAAAAGACTGTTACACATATATCACATTCATTTTGGCCTTTAAAAAACAGAGCAGACTTTTATCTCATACAGATGTGACCTTCCCCTTCATCCACTAGATGACAGGCCTCAGGACTCACGTAATTGCAGTAGTCATCTTTTAATTAAGTTAAATTGGAAGTGGGGAGAGAGGTTCTGCTTTGATATGATGGACACCTTTTTCAGCTTTTATCAGCTGTAAAAGGACAGATTCTCATAAAGTGTTTTTCAGATAGACAACAGACAGATACATGGAGAGCAACCAAAGAGTGGTAATGGTAAAGAAAGAGTGGAAGGAGAACTCAGTGAGAACCAGAATTTTAGCTCAATCCACACTGAAGCACAATTGTTCCCCCTCCCCACTTCCCTAATGGTGCGAACTCACACTGGCCCAACTCTACTGACTCTGTGGCTTATGTTTGAGTCATTTTCGGGCAGACACAGATTTCAAGTAGATTTCTCCATTATAGAACCCAGTAATTTTCAGTTTAATCACACTGCCAACAACAGGAAGGGAGGTTTATATATCAGGTCTAGGCCATGTCTGTGTGCTCATACTCATGTGTGACCAACTGTTCTACACCAAAACCCTCCACTTCCAATTGCACCGGGGCCAGGAAGTGTGCCTGAGCACAAAAATTACTCAAACAATTTACACTTTAGGTGTGAAATACACTTTGGCATGGTGTATATTGTCAGTGTGAGTTTTCCCTTACTGTCTATATTTTTAAAATTCTGCAATAAATGCTGAGGACAATCTCATTCGGAAAGAGTAAATAGTCCTTCTCAGCTTCTTTCAAGGTTTGTGGCTTGATTTATTACAAACTATGCATGAAATGTCATTAAGAATGATCAAAGGAAGGATATGTAGATTACAAACTACTTGACTGTTGGCTTTGTTTCAGTATAGACAGGAGCTCTTTGTGTCATAGTGTTTGTGCCAAAATCAGCACACATAAATCATGTCACTATCTACTTTCTCATGTTAGGCCAAACCAAACAGACTGAAAAGCTGAAAGGAACGTGACAAATGAGAATATTTACGCTTTTTAAAATATTCTTCATGGTCATGGGCAAAAGTTACAATGGAATGCTTTTATTGAAATGTTGATGACGACTGGTTAACTATTCAGTTTGATTTACCTTTAAATAAGATGACTTTCACTGTTGGCATAGACTGTTACCTAATTTGTGTGACTGAATGTGTGCTTTTAAAAAAAAAACAGTGTGATGAAGGGCTGAAAAATTCAGAATAACGAAGATTTCTTTTGTGTGCCTGGTACAAAAAGGGAAATAATTAAAAAATGGGCAAAATGAAACAATTTGTTGCTTACCGCCCACTCACTCCTGTGGTATCATTTATTTACGTCTATTCTAAACATTATGTGGCGACCCCTGAGGGGAGCAGCCGAAAGGAGAAGAAGAAGAAGAAGATTCTAAACATTATGTGCATACATTCTGTAATAAATGAAATAAAAAGTGCAATAAAAGTATAATAATAAGAGAAATCAGTACAGGAATTCAAAGCTGCTTAAGTAAGAGCTAAAAGGATAAATGTGTGTTTAACAGTTTAATATGAGCATTACTTGTGTGTCCTTGTTAAATTAAACATGATTTTGAGTGCTGACAGCTCTGCTCTGAGTTGCTGCTGTGATACTTTGAACAGATTGCAGTGATTTGCAATTGTTGGACGACTTACCTCTGCAGTTATTCCTGTTTCCAGGAGAGCTGCTACCACATAAGCGGTAAGTGAAATTTTCCCATGGATCCCTCCCTGCCAACAGAAATCACACACTAGCTGTACCATCATTTCTCATCAAAATAACATGAACCCTTTCACTGTTTCTTCCAAAAAATATTAAAAGGTTAAAGATTAGCCAGTATCTCCCCAGAAAAAATATTATTGTTTTTAATGTTGCTCATGGTTTGCAAACACAGACACAGACACACGTGCACATGGAAGTGGGTGAAATGTCCAAAAATGTTCCCATGATAAAAATGTACATATCAGTTAATTCTGATAATTATCATAGTAAATGTCAAATGATTCTCTGAAGTTTAAAGGTTGATTTGTGATCCTGAGTGAAAGTGCAAGAAACGACATAGATATTTGTGCTTTATTTTGAGTTTTCTGTGCCTGTTTGTAAAGCTCAAAAGCATATAAACCACAAAACATTAGGGAAAAGTCATAAGACACAAGAGTAAAGCAACAGAGAAGACACGAGATGGAAAAAAACATGGCATAACAAAAAGATGCAATAGAATAAAACAACACAAAGACGCAACATGACAAATACAGTGCAAAACATTCAACAAGACAAACTACTCTATGTAGAAGATGCAACAGAGTAAATGATTATTATTAGTGGTTTTGTACAATTCTTTACAGTCATAATATGACAAACATTTAGCAAAGCTTCAGTAAAATATAAACATAAATTAAGTATTTAATATCAAAATATGCTGCACGTGTAAAATATCAGAACATTTTGTAAGTATTTTAAGAAAAACAAAAAAACTAAACCTTAAAATAAAAGGAAAATGTTTATCACAATAAAGGTAATTATGGCAATATAATTCTTGTTATCATTTTAGTTCACAACCCTACCTGCAGGTCTTTATTGAGGATGCGTCCCATGGCAGGAAATGAGCCATCCTCTCGCTGGTGTTTGATGAGCCAGGACTTTGCTGCACGAAGCTCCTCGGGGTCAATGAAGATAAAACCCCGAGACTGAGCGAATGATTTCAGCACAAATGCCGTCAACCTAAAAGGGACGGAAAGAGAGAGGTTGTGGGAAGGTTATCAACCAGTCACACTCATTTAGTCTGTCAACAGACGGGGAGCTAGGCGGATAGAAAAGAACGCTGCAGAGGGTTCGGAGAGAGGACTTGGACGTATAGATGGAGCTGATGAAATGGAAAAAAGAAGGAAAGCAAGGAAAGGAGCAGATGGGTGTGGATGAGGATGTGAAATCTCACACAGGAAGATCAAGTATGTTTCAGCATGCAGCATGTTGGAGAGTCCCCAAAAGCAACTTACACAAACATGGATCTCAGGGATGAGGACTGTGAATCTGACAGGCCTGACAGTGCAACTGAAAGTTTATGGGTTATGGTTTTAGTGGACCACGGTGGAGAAGAACCAGGAAAACCACAGACAAAGGCCAAGGTAAGCCTAGGGGACACGGCTGAGCTAATAAACAGACACTCATCCATAAACAACAGACCTCTCGGTTGTAGTAAAAAAAGTTGCAGTCTTTGGCCAACAATTCCTCAGTGACAGCGAGGGATTCCGTTACAGCACCCCCTGACCACCACAGAATTAAAGGATGAGGCATAAAAAGCCCAAAACCCAGGATGGAAACGAAGAAACAAACAGGTCATGCTCTAGTTTCTCAATGCCTCTCATAAGTGAGTGCACAAATCCAGGAAAGAGTACCAGGGGAGATGAGCAGGAAAAAAAAGAAACCCCACTCTCATAAAGTAAAACATTAAATCTTCCTTGACTGGAACCTGGATGTTATTTTTCCCCAGAGATGAAACGAGGGATGAAGCTGAAAGCCTGCTGGAATTTTTATAATGTTAAGTAATATTGTGTCACTGGCTTTAAATGCTGGGCCCCGGTGAAATATACTGGACAGTGTAAATGTTATTTAGTTGGAAGGAAGGAAACACTAGAAAGGCTGACTTCCACCACATGGCCTGTGGCTGGGGTCAGCCGATCTCTCTCCTCCTGTTGTGACTTTTCACTCTCAAATCACCTCTTTCAACTGCGAAGCTTTTTACTGCATGTCCAACAATGCATGACTGTGTTCCCCTTGTAACACGAAATGGTGTTATAATGTGTCAACTGAGGAGAAAGTGTCATCAAAAGAGATTGTTTTGAAAAACCCAGAGTGTCACTTAAATCTACTGTACATAAAAACAGGCTGTAACAATTAATGCACAGGGAAAGGGGTTGTTAACCGTGTGTCTTGGGAAGCTGATATAAAGAATGATGTGCTACTGCTGCTCCTGCTGTAACTAAATTGTTAGGATATTTGATGTGTCTTTGTACAAGTTCAATTATTAGTTCTGCAGGCTATCTGTGGCTTAACGTCTTTCCCTGCCCTTGTTGAACAGTGACAAAATGACACAAGCTTCCCGGACCTAATATGTGGTGTCACATATCTATACAGTGCTTTACATCAGAACAGTGAAAAAAGAATAAAGATTAACACTCAGCTAATGCTTCAGATAGCAGATATCAGATCTTTCGATCTCTGGTATTCAGCCCCCAAACCCTGTTAAAAGTGTCAGATGAGTCTTTGGGCAGACAGAAATGCCATGCCAGCCTCGACATGTATAACTAAGAACCGAGACTGTCAGAGAAAATGAAAAAAAAAAAACCTGCCCCACTGTCAGAGGTTATTATATAAAGGAGGGGGCCACTTTTGACATGTTTGAAAAAAAAAGCTATGTTCAGTTTAACGGAGGCCTCGACCTGCTCTGTTAAAGCTACATTTATAAAGGTCACTGAGATGTTTCAATAGCAAATCATTACACCTTAACCTGACAAGTATTCATTTAAATTAAATGAATTCAACTGGAAAATATTTTTAAGAAAAAGTAATGGGAGGGTGGTTTAAAAATCAACACCAGCAGGTTGGTGCACTTATTTAAAACTTGAGGTTGAAATTATAACTAGATTAAGACTATTAAAGAACATTAAAGAACGATAGTTAAGGTTTACATAAAGACACCCATAACAAATATATGCCTTATTTTGTAATTGCAAAGCAGAAAGGTAGTTGTCATCCAACCCAGAATAAAGAACGCAGGATGAAAACATCCTCACTTCTGAATTACATGTAGCCAGTGAGTTACTAAACTTTCAGACCACTCATTGCAGTGTTAACAGCCTTGGCATTAGAGATAGCCAGCATGAAAAAACCAAATCATTACTGCCAGCCTGTGTCATTATGTTGAGTCTTTTCATTAGATCCTGTCAATTTCCACCCAGCTACATTTTTACAAGCTGGAATACATTAACACTGCATAAAGGGTGCTTTTAAGGCTGCAGTAAATGCACTGCTCTACCCGTGAACTCTGGAACTAAAGTTGATGTTTAGCTTGTTTTGGATGCAAACACATTGTTGATGGATTCATTAAGTGTCTGACGGAGGTTTACTGAAAGTTCACCATCTGTGTTGTGCACACAACCAAAACTTGTTGCCCTGGGCTTCAAATAAAACTCCCAAAACGCTGCTTGTTACATCCTCATATCCTCTCACGGTCACCTGGGGAAGAGTTCAAGGTTTCCTTGGCAGTTTGGTAGTTACCAATTACATCCAGGTAGTCATTAGGAGGAATGCCCTCTCCAATTTTGTGGTCTGTGTCAAAAAAATCCAGCCATTTGGTGAAGTGGCTCCAGCCAACTTATAAAACAGTTCAATAATAGCATTATGGGGCAAAACCAGTATTGGTCCACTCCATTCTATAGGTATGAACTGTGGTTAAATGCAAATACATTCTGAATGCTATGTCTGCCTCGGGAATCCAGTTCTATAGTTTGTTTATAATATATGTTGTTTGTGTAACCTGCTGCTTCACAGTTTGAGCTCAATTAAATATCATAATATACACCACAGCTCATAAATCTGCCAGAGGTATGCACATTGTGCGTGGGCCTCAAAATGCAGCCCTGGAGCTCCCCATTGAGAGCATTGATTTCAGTTTTATAAATATTATGAAATAGGTCTGTCTGCCTGTCTGTCCCCAGGGAGTGGAAGCATGAAATAAACATTCAGGGGAAAAATTTGCCAGTGATTTTAAACACATCAACAGGAATAGATTAATTTGTGCACACTGGGCTGAGATGCTGATAAAAACATCATAACTTTGGCCAGCCACCTATGTCCCATTTAAAGCTAAAGAATGTGGCAACAAATAAACCTGCTTTCTGTGGTTGAGCTGGAGCTGTGTAAACTTCAACGGCTATATGTTCAGTGACTTACCACATACTGCCAGAGGAATCCCTCTCTCCAAAGGCACTGTAGGATCCATCCTGACGTTTGTAGGTCAACTGTCGCTGGTAGCCTATATAAGAATAAACAATGGGAGGTAAGTAATAGAGAGTACTCTGAATTATGAAGTACTGTAAATTTTCAAGGCTACAGAGGAATCAAATGATAAACGCGCTTTTAATCATGGTAAATGTCAGATACCTAAAATGTCCTATGCGTAGACGAGATCAAACTTCTTTGTAAAAAAATACTGCTACTTCACATGGTTACATTGTCAGGGCATCCTATTAGATAGATAGACATACTTTATTGATCCCATAAAAGGGGGAAATTCACATACGGCAGTGAACTGAGCTCGTGCCTTGCACTTTGGGGGAAAAAGAGGGGGAGGGAGGTGATACATGTGGATAGAGAGAAAAAAGCACATATTATCAGAATTTAGCTCATGAGTGAGCAAAATTATGAAAACAGAAAAAAACCCTCTTACTGCACATTTAGCAGACAACTGTTTCCATCAACAAAACAACACTGATTCTATACCTCATCTTCGTAGGTTGGAAAACAACGCTCCATACTTTTTGGTTTAACCTATTCTGCCAACTTAAGTTCAGTCTCAATGTCATTTCAAATGTCATAAAGTTAAGACAAATTACTTCCCCTCATGTCATGTCTAAAGTTTGCACACAGTTTAGTTATATCCACCCACAGGGTGACCTGCCTCTGCTAAAGCATGTTGGAAATGTAAGTGGAAGTGAGGGTCTCAGCATGAGAGCTTTGTGCGGCTATAAGTGGAGAAACAGAGATTGAGTAAATACTGGTCTGGGTAACTCTGAGTAACAACATCCACGTTCATGTTCCAATTCATGATCTCAAGAATTACTTGCCAGTCAAACCAGGGCCGTTCTGTCAAGAAATATACTGTTCCACAAACAAAATCCATTACCCAAGGTAAACTTCAGTGCAATAGTTTCCATAAAACACAGGACCATATATAACTTGCCAGCAATTAGAAGCCATTCCTTCTGCTCTCTATGAACCTCTTTTTACATAGCACAGCTAGAAGGGATTTGACTTTTCTTTTCTTATTTTTTTTTTGCTTAAACAGCTGCTAGCAAACTGGAGTAGTTCATCAGGAGTTTGGACCTTTAGTCCACCACTGGATAAATTTGTCATTAGTTATCTCAGCAAAGGTCAATACAGGGGGATCGCTAGCTATGGTCTAGGAGAGCCCCTTGTTTTTGTTTTGTCTTGCATAGGTTTTATTTGCAGTTTATTTACCTTGCAGCAGGTAGTCAGTTGCTTCATTCTCAACCTCAGGACTGAGTTGCCTGGTCTTTTGCAGGTACTTGAGGACAAAGACGTTGGGGGCAAAGTGGATCATGTTCTGCTCCCCACACCCAAATGGCAACCGCAATAGTTTGTCCAGATTGTTCAGTGTTGGCCCCATAACATCCCCTAAACATACACAGACAATATTTACTCATAGTTTAGGATAAAGCCTTACAGTGTATGTGTATACACCAATGTATTATACGCAAAAAGGTATTCTTGATGCCTGCACACATACCAATCATAAATGCAGTAGCTCTCTCAGATCCAGGTACCACGTTGTGTGGGACCCCCAAAGTGAAGGCCTCATTGTGGTTCTCATCAGAGTCTTCTTTCCTCCAGATCTTAAACTCCCCAACTGAGCCCCAACCTGTTGAGAAGCCTATGTGACGCACCTGGATGAATAAATTAATTAGTGATTAGATTACATACTAATCTAAATCATTGCAAAGAGAATTATCTATAAAAAGACAAACCTGTCCAGGAATGTGGCCAGACCAATGGAGGATCACTGATTCATTGGATGGATGTAATCCATGGCCCACCTGAATAGAAGAATATGGAAAGAAAAAACACAGTTACAATTCACTGTCAAACAGATGGCACTTGGTTGTATTATTTGTAAGCGATATCGAACAACCAGTCAAAGAAGGCTGATGTTTCATCATAATGTGTACTAATAAAGTCCCTTTGCCATGTGATTGTAATGTCACTATGACTCAACATACAAATACACCCTTGTACAAAACAATGCACTTCCTCTCTGGTATTTTAGAGGTTCCATTTGAAGTCACATCCACTGCCGAGCCCCACAGTTCATCCACGCCAAAATACCATGGTCCCTCAGGAAAATAAATTAATCCTATTGGGCTGTAATATACTACGGCGGGCTTTTAATTGCTCCCTTTGGTGAATGGTGCGAGGCTAATGCTGGGGCCGGGAAGTGGTGTGCCAGTCACTGAGTGCCATGGATCAGAGCGTGTCCTCATCGACAGCAGCCTGTCAAGCTTGACATTACAGGAAGGCAAGCCAGTTAAAGTGGTGCCAGTCCCCCTAACATACAGACCATGTGGCCTGCTGTGAATGTATCTGTGCTGCACCAGGAAGTGTGGGATCAGTTTTTTGAAGGTCTTAATGTCAGGACTGACCATACTTTTACTCATGAAGAGGCCTCCAGATTGTAATTCAAGACCAGTCAAGACTGCAACTGTTCACTAAACACTAAACTGACTGGATTGTCTGATTCATTTGTCAACATCATTGCTGTGATTTTTAAACTTTTCTGAATGAGCAACATATGCACTGGAGAAAGGTCACATTTGAGACACACTGTATCAGTTAATGCTGAAAATGTACTAATGTTACACCATATATTTAAGATAGTTTGGGAAGATGTAGTTTTTTTATCAGGATTAAAAATAGCAAATAAACAAATATAAAGCAGTGTAAAATGCGTCAGAGATGGAAACTATGATCAGCACTAAGTAATCTTCTGTACAATAAAAACTTCAGAGATGTCTCCACTCCCCAACCACAACAAATTAGGAAATACTTGCTCCACATATTAGCCACCTTCATACTGTACCGTTGTTGTGAGGGTTGTGTCAGGAAGGGCATCTGATGTAAAAAACCTATGCCAGATCAAACATGCGAATCATCGGTATTTCGCTGTGGCGACCCCTGAGGGGAGCAGCCGAAAGGAGAAGGAGATACTGTATATTTTACTGTATATTTGGCAGTATTTTTTAGCTAATTACCAGCTTTTTGCCACCAAGCCAATTGAGCAAGCTGCCTAATTTACTTTACAGTATTACAGTGGTGCCTCTAGTACCATTGTGATGAGATGTTTGGTGACAAACTGCTGTTTGTTTCATTTTGCTTGCGGAAATGAGGAGACAGGCATGACATACACACTAGTCTGGGTCATGTTGGTCTTGGTTTACTTTATTCTTTTTGCTCCATTTCTATACATTGTTATAAACTTTAGATATAGCGACATTTTTTTTGAATAATTCTAGATGGATATATTCCTCTACAATTCTCCTGTATCCTCACCTGTATCACGCCTCCTTTCCAACTGATCCAGAAGCTGCGGAACTCATCCCAGGAAAGGATGCCTGGTGTGGAGGCACTGACCATGGGTTCGCCCATCTTACCCATAGAGATCCAGGAGCGAGTGTTCTGCCTGCCTCCAAGGACAATCTCTATCATCTCAGCACTATCATGTGGACTGGCAGACAGTGCAAAATGTGCATCATTGTGGGTCTTCACTGCCACCTGAAACTGGTTCATCCTGGCCGGCTTTTTCACATACTGATACTCGTACTTGTTGGGGGTAGAAATGTGGATCCTCTCTGACAACAGAAACGTTGAATTGCATTTAAACTCTTGGGCTTAGTGCTATATGAACAGATTTCTGAACAGATACTGGAAACATTGCAATTTAATTATATTAAAGATATATCTACACTGACCATTTGGACAGAAGAAGACACTGTAGGTGTATTCTCTGGGCAGGCCCTCTGGCTGCAATAACAGTAATGATTAGAGATGTAGCACAAGAATATTGCGAGAAAATATGAGTTTAACAAAAGAGGATATATGCAGAAAGGCTAGAACAAAGAAGACTTTAATTACCAAATATTACCAAATTTGATCAAAGATCTGGTTTCTCCTACTGAGTGACTCTAACCTCAACCATAACAGTCCGGCGCACATAGTCCAATCCAGTTGGTGTCCTTCGGTCGTCCACATCATTGGCTGTTTTGCCTGACTGGAGTCCATCTGAACAGCAGCTCGGTTCACTGTATGCAATGGCACGGGCTGTAGATGCAGCAGAGAGAAGAAAAATCAGCTTTCCTCTCTCTTTATTCTGGCAACATCACCACCATTGGATGTCTGTACAAAGTGTTCAAGCATTAACAAACCATGGCTGACAAAAAATAATCTGATTCAGGACCTGCATTAGGTCAATGCAGAGACCAGGAGCAAATGAAGACATCTCTTTGTTCAGTTAGACATTCCCTGCTTTTAATTCTTTACAAAAGGTTTCTTAATATTTGTTGTAGTTGAAATGGTTTACAATTATCATTATTAAGTGTAATCTAGGTGCTGTTTGTTTTGACCTTTGCCGATTTGAAAATGAAGTCTCAAATAGCTGCAAGTCGATTTCTCTGATGTCAACTCTTTTAACATGATTACACAGAGCAATGTCTGTAAGAGGACTCCTAGTTCTCTTGCTGGGGAGCACATTGGAAATGTGGCTCGGTGCCAGTGTCACCTCTTTGTGTGTGTGTACTGAGAAGGAAACACAAGGGACCAGTGGACTAAGAGAGGGGCCGTGGGGGGCCCATTGACCGCCAGTGACCTGCAAACTCATCAACATGCCACTGAGTGTCACAGCACAGCTCTGATTGCTCCCCCACTGCTCGCCCACTTTGTTCTAACATGTGCTCTGGAGGGGACTGTTTGTAAGTCTGGGTGGGTGACCAGATCACACACAGCTTAGCTACTCGGCCAGTAGAGCTCTGCTAAGTCAAAAGCTTGCCTTTGGGTAAAGAATCACATGGAGAGGACATGCATCCCTGTAAACATTGGTGCCAATCAAACAATGCCATTTGAAAATAAACTCTTTCTGGGCACTGGTGCATAATAACAGCTGAATAAAAATTGCTAATGTAATACATACACATTTATAAAAATGAAAAATTCATATATTTGGGTTTTTTTTTAAACAGCTATTATGTTTTTATTACAGAGTACAGTACTAGTGAGCAGTTAGACCAAATACCTATATGATGGGTGTATCTGCCATCAGAGGCAGCGCTCATATATTTAATTCATCATTTAATATTTACTTAAAAACACATCGATCGGTAAGGAGGAACTTATTTTTTGTTCCACATCTCCACATTGTTTCTCAGGGGATACGATTAATTGGCGCACCCTTAAGAGCCACATGCTGCACTGACTTTGGTCCATTGAAGTTTAAAGAATAGTCAAGTCATCAAGGCATCATGTAAGTCGTGTCTGTAAGAGAGATTCAGGTCACAAGAAGTTTGACCAGAAGACAAAAGGGTGTTGTTTCCTTAGAGAAGAAGGTTTCTAAAGTCATCTTTATTCCTCTTGAGTTAATGAGGTACAAATTTGTTGGTTTTCTGTGTCATGTGTGTTTTTATGTATTAGTTTTATTTGCATTTCTGCTTCTTTTTATATAAATTCTGCATAATCTGTCAGCAACTTTAAGTTTGTATTTCTTTTCTTAGTTCTGACGGCACAGTCGATGGCATAAGTGAAGGCAAAGTTGAAGACATAATGAAGACTGACAATAAATGACTGTTCAAAACCAAAGAACGGTTCTGTGTCTTGACTGAACTTGAGGGGAGTAACAATGGGGATCATATGGTATGATATACTGTACAGTATTATTGTATCAGAATTGTACAAAGTATCAGTATATCTAGAAAACACACAAAAGGTAAATTAATTAATCTGCTATACTGATACAGAAGTAACTAATTCTTGCTGCAAGTCAAATAATAAAAAATAAAATGTCTAACACTAGTTGTGCTTTAACAGTATTGGCACGTGTCTTTTAACAGAATAATCTTTTTGAGAAAAATGTTTACACTGTGCCACCCTGACAATAGATCACTTTTAGCATTATTGAATAGAACTTGTTGACAGAGCTGCAATGACTTTCATAGTCTTCTACTGAAATTTAAGTGATTATTTGAGCACCTGTGATGTTCGCTGACCCCAGTTCAGTGAAAGACAACACAATTGATGTAGGTGTTCCCTCCCCAGGAGCAACACACTTCTTCCGTGTGAGATGATGCTTTCCAGGATGGCCGACAAACTTGATGCCTTTTGGAACTGAAATTTTAACATGAACCTGCAAAAGGAGAGATTAAGAGCAGAGAGGAAGAGACAAATCATAGGCAAATGACCTCCACAGACTGACTACAATGACATAATTTCTGCCAAGCTCGCCCCTCCTTCATATAGCGTGTCCTCTTCAAAGCTCTAAAAGCAAGGGAGAATTTTTAAATCACATTGTGAATTTTCCATGCTGACTGACTCATGCTTCTCCGGCTCCCTAAAGGATTAAGTTGTACTCATCGTCCAATTTTCACAGAGGACTCTGTAATGCATAGGGATCTTTTAACTATTCTTTATCCACATGCCACAAGTCATAAATAATCTAGCAGAAAATATAGGAATCACATGTGCCTGGGGTGGACATCAAAGAGAGGGCAATGCTGGTTTGCATATTCACCTATTGTGACATCAGGGCTCTACAGGCAAGGGCCATTTAAGAAGCTCATCTGCAAACATCATGATGTCATGTCTGTGGAGTGCAGGATGGACCCATTTAAGGCCAACATCAAGCTTAGCGGGATCTTCAAAGAAAGTGCTAAAGCATGCTTCTGAGCTAATCTCATATCTTCATTGTACAAACCTGTGATGCCTTTGAACAGCACCTCTCCTCCCTCAATGTCTCTTGGCCTGCATACCTTATAGCTAATTTCATGCAGTTATCTAACGACTAGCTGTGTCTTGCTTATCACAGTGTATTGCACATCAAAACTCCTTGAGCATGAAAAATGCAAAAGCATAATACAACTAGCACTTTGTTTTTTACCTGATATCACTGTCGACTTGTGACTATCATTAGTGTTTTTTATTGCATTACCTATTAGTGATAGTTGTGTAAACTGTACATTTGGCACCAGTTAGATATCTGTCCAACCTCTTTCCGTCATTTCTCGAATGCAAATACAAAAATAATGGCAATTAGCAATCTCCAACATTTGCATGTGCTCACGTAATGTTTGTTTTGAAGTCGATGTGGTGTTGTGGAACTGGTTGTTGGATGAAAATCACAGAAAGAGAACTCACTTCACTGAGACAGATCATTCACACATTAGATTTAATGCTCACAGTATCAATTTCTTTCCAATCCTGTTTCCCAAAAGTTGATCTGCTGTGGAAAATATACATAAAAACAGGATGTGCTGATTTAGAAAACATTAAACCCCCATATTTGACTGAAAATAGCACAAAGACGTCACATCAATGGTCACTCTACTCTTTAGACTCATGTCTATGAGAACCAAAAGGAATTTTCCTCAGTGTATCTTATGTGAGTCTGAATCCAGAGAAGGCAGTCGTATTTCTGGATCTGGTTTATATAGGGTTGCTTCGCTGTAAGGTACCATTTCAGCTGTCATTTGTTGACACAGTGACAAAATTTGTTGTGAGACAATGAGTTGTGGAAGTGTTCCTGACCCCACACAGTAATGTTCACTACAGAATCATGTTTTTGATGCAGTGCAGTCTGAAGGCGCCAAGGTGACACTCATCTAGTGTTGGCTTTACGTACTGTCCTTGGCATACAGAGATTCAATGGAATTCTCTGAATATTTTGTTGATATTAAGAACTATGAGACATGAAATTATTTGAAATTTTAAACTGAGAAGCATTATTTCTAAGTTGTTGCACTATTTGCCAGTTGAGTCTATCAGAGAGTGGTGAACCATTCACCATCTTTACTTCAGAAAACACTCAGCCTCTCTTGGATGCTGAGATGGAATTTTATCTTTGTTGATGGCATCAAATTCAAACTGGAAATATAATTTTTAAAAAGCATTGAAATTCTTCAGTTATAACATTTGGTATGATTTCTTTGTTCTACTTTTGCTTAAATGTTTTGCGAATCATGTCATTATGTCATGACACATGACACATTTTATGCAACAGCTCAACCTTTCTGGAGACAGGGTTGTATATCGGTCATATCTATTGGTGAAGCTGAGGTATGGCCTTGTAGCTACACCCATGTAAACTAATCCTTTCTTTTCTGTCTGCAGGAAAATGATGGCGATCAAGAGTATTGATCAGCCTGAAAAAATGTCATGTCTGTCTCTGTCATTCATCATCATACCTCAGAGCAGGTTGGCAGGTAGTTGTAGACAGTGAGAGGAACTTTGGTCTGCTCTCCTCTTATTAAGCTGTAGGGCAATGTGAAATCAACAAAGAATGGTTTGAAGGTACGAAGTTCAGCCCTTTTTGCTAAGCCGAGCCCGCGCTCTCCGGACAGGCCCACGGCTTCAGCCACCCATGTGGTGATCGAGTCCGGCACATCCAGCCGCAGCTCAGCTTCCCCAGTTTCAGTGCTGCCAGTGACACATTTTGAGATACATCGTAAGCTTTGCCAAACAGTTACGTAAAAAGAATTTAGCATCGTTCCGTGTTTTTTCATTTACCACAAGCAATAAAAAGTCACACACTACAAGGACTGGTTTGATGAAATACTGAAGATTACTTTTATGTTAGACACCTGTGTCAACAGTAACACCTGCACCAACTTCACTTCAGAAAACACTCTAAAACGGATAGGTGTGAGGGACAGACAGGTGTTGACCCACTTGGTTTCTTTCAATGAAATGAGCTGAGATCATTACTGGCAACACATATTTGATGTTGGTCTTGGCAAAGTGTCACAGGGCATAATAAATTTGAAAAACTGAATGTACGCCCTTCCTTTTGATCAAACTTGCCCAAGTCCTCTTTAATGGGCTCTATGGGAAATCAGAGGTCTGGACTTCACAGGAAATTAGGCAGAGCAAAAGTCCCATCCAAAGGAATCAAGTATATGGAAATCTATGGGCAGTTCATTTATATTGGCTGATAATGAATGGAAGGAGCTGTTGAGAAAGTGACAGTTCAGTCCAAGATCACCCACTTTACATGAGGCACATTTACACCTGGAGAGGGGGAATGCTGGAAGCTGCTGACTTAAGGAACATCCGATTTCTTGTATTTTCTCTCCCCTGCTCTCCCTGTCTCTCATTATTCTCTGATTTTACAGTACTCTTCTCCTGAACATTCAACTTTTCATTTAAACCATCTTGACAAGTCCTTTTCTCGTTCTATTTTTTCATATCAGATTTTTTCTTTATCTCCTTCTTTCTTTCAGTCCTCTACTCTTCTGCATTAAATGCTTAAAATTTGACCAAAATATCAACTGTCTTGTACTCCTAATATATCTACAGTATGCACAAAGACCTAATGTACTGTGTAAACACATATATTCTCACAAGCCAAATATTTATGAAGATTTAAATACCTGACATTGAGGCAGTGCCACACCCAAGTCTCTGGGAAAAATGTTCGTCTCCGCTTCTCTGGTCTGCAAACAAAACACAAGCTGACATCAATAAAAGGCTTCAGCTGCTCATAATAAAACAGCACCATAATTGGAAAATGTATTATTCAGAATTCCTTCCTGACATTCTCTAAAGTCACGTCATGTGTTTAATGGTCATCACTAGACTACGAAGGGATTTGCAGCATTGGGAATGTGGTCCTAAAATATGGCAGAAAGTTAATTTCTTTTGTCATGTTTTTCTCTGATGTCTATTTCTCAGTTCAAAGACCTTACTTAACCCAAGCATGAAAAATACTGAAATGTGCCTTATGGTTTTGTTTTCATATTCTTGTGTTCAGAAGAGTCCATGCCCATGGAACTGTGTGTGTTCCAGTTAAGAATCACAGTAAATCTTCATCAGCATTCTGCTTTCTGACATCCAGGCTTTAGTAGAGAGCAGGATGTTTGAGACAAGGATTCCTGGTTTAGATTAAACATCTAACTCATCAGCACCACCTTTTCTTAAATATAGCCACTCAAGATATTATAAGACACAATAAAACACAATATGTAATAATTTTTCTGATTAAAATCTAATTTAACGTACATCTACTCTGCCAGACTCTGAAAATGTAAAACAACATCCCACTCCCTAAAAGTCCTCTTTGACTGTATTTCCAGCAATGTCTTTCCATTACTACAGATTTTTTTACCTGTTGGGGGGGCGGGAGTGCATGGCAGCTACAAAGGTCGATGTATGAGGCTGAAAAGCAGGAACAGCTTCATCTGTGTACATGCCCCCACTCTGCCGGTGGTTTAAACTCACCATATCTGTCATCACAACCAACCCTGTTTCCTGTGTTAAAAAATACAGAGAAATAAAACACATACACACATAATAGTTTTATTTATTTCTTTTTAATTTCATCTCTGCACCATTATTGAGAGCTCATTAATTAAGTGTTCTTACTGTAAATGCAAAGCGTGCATCCTTGGTGATATCCCAGTGCCAGGGGAACACAGAAGACCGCCTACGTCTCTTTGATGACAGCCCTGGCCACCAAAAGTGTCCATCGTCTTTGGGAACACCAAAGGCATCGGAAACATCAAAGTCTGCAAGTTCTTTAAACACCTGCACAGAAGAAAAATATACATTTATACATATGAACATAGACGTACATGAAGTTACACATGCTGCAGTATCTGAACTAATATCCACAAAGAAAATGATGCATCAATTAACTATGCAAGACTTTCTTTTGAATCCCTGTAGATAATCCTGTAGATGACCCAGTAGCAGCATGGTTGAAGTTTGGGTGGTGAAGTCGGCATAGGAGATCACCAGCAGCAGCAGCATAAGCACAATGAGTGACATCTACTGGAGCAGGAAAAAGGACCCCCTGCACCATGACGGACCCCACCCATCCTGCACACAGCCTATATGCCTATCTTCCATCAGGCAGGAGGCGACGCAGCATCAGGTCCAGAACCAGCAGGCTCAGTAGGAGCTGCTACCCTGATGCTGTAATACTACTCAACCCTGGTCACATTGGGGACAATAATCTAGAGGGTACCCCTTTGCTGCTCATATGTGCAATATGCCTTGTAACAGTCAACATTGCAATTTGTATTACAACTGTGCAATAATAGGTCTACGTCATCACACCTATACTCTTTGTTATTTATTATCCTTGCCTTATTTATTGTGCCTATTAATAATTCTGCTTCTATTTTAATACACTTCTGTAGTACTTCTATTCATATATTCTCTATTTCTGTTTTTCTATTTTTATACATCTGCATATGTCTACTGTGCTTCACTACTAGGGCGTAATTTCATTCCTCATGTGACACATGTTGAATGACAATAAAAGCATCTTAAATCTTGAATAGAATATTATGACTCATATGTCTGAAGTTTGGATTTAATTTCCCATTATACAAAACTACAGTACTGTGCAAATGTTTTAGACACCTTGGTTTTGTTGTTTTCTCAGATTTTCATAACCGTAAGCATGCATTTTCAATCACATAAATTAACATTTCCGCTTCTCCATAAACAGTGTCATGTTTTGAATAATCTGGGACAGATAATATGACATATAATGATTTAAAGTAGGTTTCATGCCACTATACAGTATACTACATACGCTAAACAAGGATGTTTGCCCATTGAAACTGTTTAATTCAGATTTTTGTGTTTGTGTTCTGCATATATTTCTGTACTTCTGTTTACAATCCTACAAAAATAGCAAAAATGGTGGATATTTGCAAGTTCTACCTCATACTGAATTTAGTGTAAAGTTTATTTATTTTTGTGCGGTCATTCTAAACTTGATAAAAGGATAAGACAAGACAACAAATTCAAGGTGCCTAAAATGTTTACAAAGTACTGTACATAGCCACAATGCCATGTTTTGGTTTTCAACAAAATCTTGAATTAAATAAATTTAAACCAGATTTTAAAATAGACATTCTGAGAGTAAGATATTCATACAAACTCTGAAATAACCTTGTCAAGACTCAGCTGAAAGTCAGGTTTTAACAGGTAGAGGCTCTTGTCGACTGTGGCCACACACACACAGGAGCCCTTCTGTCCCCGAACACGCAGGCCCACAGGGTCCCCTGGCATGGACTCGTTAGTGGACAGAGACACAGACACCTGCAACAGAATCAGCATGAGATACAATGTTTAACAAATTATTTCTTTTCCTGGAAGCAACTTTCAAGCTGAAATAATCATTAAAGGGTCCTCAGCAATCATTTTAGTTAATAAAGCAATGGTAAGTGGCCTACACAATCACTACGTCTACAAACAAAAAATGATAACCAATATGTAAACTGATTAGTGTTAAAATGAATCAATAATGTCACCACTGGCTGACAGGGTTGGTCAAGTAGTACTGAATATGTAGTGACAAGGAACATGGCAGAAAGTGGCAAATAACAGTCTTTAGAAAGAAAGGGAGGTAGTCATAAACGTTCACACGTCAAAACTATTTTTTTCAGCAGCACGCAGTCACAAATTAGCTCTGTTAATCAGTTCCGCTGCCCTCCTTTCACCACTCAGTAACCTGTCATCCTCTCCTGCCACGACCCCGCTCATCTGCCTGCGGCCCGCGTGGCCTCTGTCTCATCATGCCCTCACAACCCCCTCCTCCAACACACACACATGCAGAGTGCTGTAATGGCATACCAGGGAGCTGTAAATACTTCAGGGACTTAACTCCACCTAATGCAGTCAGGAACTGGGGAGTTCTCCCCGTCCAACACAGCTGTTTGTTTACAGACATTACACTGTGGTCAGAGCTGGTGCATGGATACCTGGGCTCTGCTCCAGAATATATGAAGGCAGCATACTCTTTACTCCAGGTTTTTAATAAATGTTACATAATGCAATTATTTTTAAATTAACATAACATTTCCTACATCAATACTTGTGGAAAGTATTCATTGTGAGCTTATCCACAGTTAATTTTAATCTCTAGCCGTGTTGATAGTTTTAAAACATGCTTTTACAGGCTTTTCCGTACATTTCCCTCTAGTTTCTAGAAGTATAATGAAAAACACTGGCATGCACTGTATTTATATTAAGCCCTTAAATCTGGAGTAACACAGGTGAGGAATAACGATGTTTAGTACTCTTTTAAGTGAAATAAATTTGGCAGAAAATGCAAACCTGGTTTTCAAAGTCTGGCTGGACAGGGATCTGCAAACTGTCTGTGACACCCTCGCCATTTTCCCTGACGTAATAGACCAGCAGACGACTGAGGGGAGCCATACTATGGCTAACAGGGAAACGAAGATAAGACACGCAGCTGTCCATCTCAGCCTGGGGTGAAGAGCCTGCAGGACAGGACAGAGTACAAAGGAAGGTGAATAAATCCAAATGAAGACTACAAAGGGCGCTTGTCATTATGTTAATTTAATGTCTCCTGTGTCCTCGCTCCTGAAGTGACCCTAAAGTCATGAAGGATGTCTCAATTCCCTTGTTATTAGAGGAGTGAGGAGGCTGCATGGAGAGGTGTGAAGTGTGGAGGAGGCTGTGAGGAGAAAGTTTCCAATTGACACAACCCTTTAACAAACAGAATATAGCCTTGCAGATCCATATACTTATTTAGTTTAATCAATCTTACAATGCAAATGATTCATGTCACTGAGCGGTCAACGTTTGAACACAGACACTACATCAGATAATTGTTCAGAGGACAACACATTTAATTATCCCCCGCCGAGGCCAATAGGCCCTGAAGGGGGATAAAGAAACAGTCACCGTCCGTCCATATGTCCGTCCGTACTTCCATCCGTCCCGACATTTGAACTTATATCTCCTAAGCCCAGAGTGACCAAAGTTTACCTTTGGGTATATCTCTTTTGAGGAAGGGGTGCCATGGCAACCTTGACCTAATTTGCATATTTATTTCGGTCACAGGGTCATTCGGTGACCCAACCACCTTTTGGGCTCTTGAGACCTAACATCTAGAGCAGCGTTTCTCAACTGGTGGGTCATGGACCTATTTTCAGTGGGTGATGGGCCTTTGCCTGGGTAAAAAAATGTGAAGAAAAAAATCAACAGTGCGTCATCTTTTCACACTCCTTAACAGTAGGTGGCGATAATGCCCTGTATTGCGAGTGGACACTTCACGCCACAGAAGAAGACCCACAACATTTGTTTACATATGCTAATTGAGCATGTTGACAAGCAGCAAGGAGCATACTACAGTACATGAGATATGGATTTTCTTATATTGAGGACAAAAAACTCAGGGTGTTTTGGACAGCGAGGTGTTGGCACATGGAAGCATGAAGCCGTCAAAACTGAAAACGACTTCAGGATCTGAGGACATCACAAAAGTTTGTTACTTCTTTATGCTCAAAGCAAGAACAGGCACTCCATGCATGTAACCAGGTGGCACATCATATTCAGAAGTTAAAGAAGCCCCACACCGTCGCAGAGGACTGGCTTTCGAGGGGAAAGGTACTGTCCCGTTTTCATGGACTACGAACTGAAATCGCAGCCTTCCTTACCCAGAACAACTCTTGCAGACCTGTTTAGTAACAGTGTGTGGATTGCATACGTTGCTTAGCTTGCTGATGTGCTTGACCAATTATATGCATTAAATGTGTCTGTGCAGGGGAGGAGTCACATTTTTATAGCTCCAGACTTTGAGACTCTTGTCAGGACCAAAAACCATGCCCAGTTCTCCCATTAATTCCTCCTAACTCAGGTCTATGATGTCAGTGTTACACATAAGGTTGAAGTAAGTGCTACTTAATTTTCTAAAAAGCACAGTGTTTTTCACTATTTACCTATTGATGAGGTAATCAGAAGAAAAGATCATTTTGTGTACTTGAATCCTTTGAATTATAATTTTTGTTTCATTTATTTTGAGACTGTTTTCCACAGTACAGTCTTAGTTGTCATAGATTCAGAGAATGAGGATTCTCAGCTAAAGCTACATGATTGGAGTTTTTTTGAAAATATCTGTCAGAAGTTGCATTTTTAAATTTCATGTTTGTGCATGAAAACACCAGCTGAGTCTGTTACAAATGGCTGTTACTGAAATGTTCTGATTATTGTGTCAGCCTTATGGTTAATGCTTGAATAACTGACTGAATGGTTTTATAGGACATTGTTATATATTCAAAGAGCGGTTGCTTAGCAAAAGCTACACATTTTGAGTCTTTTAGAAGCTACTTCTCAGTAGTTGGACTTTTTTATTTCATGTTTGTGCATGAAAGCGCTGTTGAGTCTGTCAAAAAAGGCTGAAGTTGCTGAAGTGAAGAGTTTTGTTTAATTAAAATGCAGCTAATTGAGAGAAAAAGAAAATATTTCCATCTCTAGCATCACCACTTGCTGTTTGTTTTGGTTTATCGTTAAACTTGTTTTTTTGTGTTGGCATGCTGTGATATTCTATTCTATTATCTCAGGATCAAACTGCATGATCTTTTCGTTCAATAAATTTGAGAAATTGAACATTTTCCTTGACTTTTGGTCACTGCTTGTCATTAAGGGGTGATGGAGTGCCCCGAAACCAGACCAGTTGAGAACCACTGGACGACTGCTAGGGCTCTGAAATTTTATATGTATCTACTAGGTGCTGAGAGACAATGTCCAGTATACCACATGACCTGATCTTGACCTTGACCTTGAAGATCAGTAGGGTCTGAAAGTGAACTTGTGAATTTTTCATTGATGTACATTTTTTGTAAAATATAAAAGCCTTCAGCAGGGATTTGCCAATTCATGGCTGTCTTATTTCTCTAAAAACATTTTCGTTTTTGTTCAATTTCCTCAACCTTGTCATTTTTTTGCTACATCTGTCCCCAGTGTCTCATGAAAACTAAGACAAAAGGGAAATAATTGCAGAAACATTTACGCATAATGACACAGCCACTGATTTCTCTAAAGATGACAGACGGGAGGATGAGAGAATGAAAGTGGACTAAAGAAAATACGTTAGGAAAAGACATTGCCAAAGAAAAGTATTCCTGTACTTACCAGATGCAGGGGGCAGGTGTGTGGTGTGAATATTTTTGTCAAAGGTGACTGTAGCTCTTTTTCCTCTGTGTGAGGCTGTCACATTGACAAGCTGTTGACCTGAAAGAACGATGTTTCCCCTGGATGCAACCTCATAGTGCAGGGTGAAGTTGCAAGGACAAGTGGACTTGAGAGCCACTTCTGCCTCTTGTCCGACCTATGCATACAGGAAGTAAACTGTAAATGGACTGTCCTGGAAAGATGTAAAGAAAGATCCTTCAACACTTTGATGGTAAATAATGTTCTACCATAAAGACAGAAAGCAAAAAGGGTTGAATCATTGCAGCCACGTTATTTGGATGAATACAGTGCAATGAGACAACAATCAGTAAAGACTGACCCTCAGTAATGTTTTCAAGTGATGACAGGACCAGAAACTTAACTAACATTCTGCAGGGGGCAGGGTGAGGTTCCTATGCTGTAAAGGTTTTAACCTAAAACAAATCAGTGCTTACCTTAAGTGGGGCACTGGGGCTTTGAATCTGAATGTGACACCTGCTGGGTGAGTACCAGCTACTGATGGACAGGTAGCTGGGCAAGTATTGGTCTCCTACTGCCTTGCCTTCAATGGATGTCACCTTTGTCTGGGCCAGTCAAAATACAACATGTCAAGTTTTGCAAAGACAAACAACAAATGACCTATTATAATCATGCAGTTTGGTAACATTTGTAAAGCAATCCTCTAGTCATAAAGCTGTTTTTAATCCATCTTTAAATATCACACAAAACTAGAAACCATTACATACTTACCTCTAGCCAGACATACTGGGCAGCAGTAGGGATGGAGGGAATCTCAAAGGTGGCCTGACCATCTTTGGAGGTAAGTTCACTGGTGTAGACGTTGTCCTTGGGTGTGAGCTCAGCCTTCACCCGCACCTTGACACCATCAGCTGGACTCCCATCAGGGAAGGTCACCTCAATCTAATGGCATCATCAAAAAAGTTGGTAGGAGAAAACAAAATACGGAAAACCCTGTTAATATTAATAGCAAAAGTGACTCATTTCTACAGTATTTAGCAACCAGCTAAATATTTCTGGCGAAATCTTCTCACCTTCCCTTTATAAGGCAAACCAGGCTTGAATTGTTTGCGTGTATCCTTTGAATACTTGATATCAATGAGCTGTTTATGGACAGGTGTTGAATCGTCAAATGTGGTTTGCCTGCTTCCGTCTATGCTTGTCACAGACGCCCAAATGCTCACAGTGCCCCTGAAGTGATCAGCCACATCCAACGGCATCATGTCCTTGACGCAAAGGCTGAAGTTTGCAGAGCCTTTGATCTGAGAAAAACAATGAAAGGATGAATCTGTTGACACTATTCAACTATGAATGATAGGATACGATAATACCCATAATGCAGTCAACAAAACATTCAGCAAATGCATCAAGAGAATCTCTGTTAAATTCACTCAGTGATATAACAGTGTCAGGATTTCTGTTGACTTGGAACTTAAATAACTCACATTCATAGTTTTAATGACAGGATGGCCCATCTCATGGCGGTAGTAACCCACTCCATTCACTGTCATATTCACAGTTAACTTTCCTGTTACTGGCTTCCCAAAGGTATACCTGTAGAACATTGGAATGTCATGACTTACAATGAAAGCCGTGTCATCTCTAAATAATCAGACCCCTTCAGATCTTTTAGGCAGCTTCATATACTCCGCAGTAAAGGTCATGCAATAAGTATGTGAGTGTAATTAAGAACATAGCTTGTGAGTTTGTAGAACATCATGTGAGGTGAGAAAAGGTAAGAAATGGTGGAAATGATGACATATGGCCTTTTCTCAACTCTTCTGTCATGAATTTTAGGTGACCTACCTTGCCCTGACAGTGGCCTGCTCACATGATTTCAGATCACGGATGTAGCGTGGTGGATCAATCACCAGTTCAAATTTAGGTATCACTGTTAGGATGGTGACAGAAGATTACAATATTGTGACTTTTGTGTCTTCATTGTGGAACCTTATTATCAATCATTTGAAAAACACTAAAAAGGACAATATGTTAATAACTGAAATACTACTAAAATAAGTGTTTAGCACAAACGTGCTGTTTATATTTGCAGCTTCTTACCATATTTCTGCACTTCAAATGACTTGTTATAGGTGTGGCCCTGCACTTCTACAAAGATAAACCACTCTCCAAACACAGGCTGGTCAGACAGAGGGAAACTCATGTTCACAACTCCTACAGGAGAGAAATTTATACACTCACTCATTATAGTCAACCCCTGTGAGAAACTAACAACCAAGCAGCTAGCATGTAGATCCACACATTAATGTTGAGTACACTGTTTACATATCAAACACATGAGAAAATACTATCTAATGGACAATGATAATGTAACTGGATGACAGCAAATGTTGCTTACCACAGCAGACAGATTTTAAACCCTTCCACTGGACCATCCTCGACCCTCTTGGATCCTGAAATATTAATATCAAAGATTGCCTATTCTTATTACAATGGCTTTCAGATTGTGTGGTCAAGTTTAACAGTCCTTGAACTGAACTTGACTCAAAGACCTGCCTCCTTGTTGCAAACCAGCAATTTTACAACTCTTCCAAAGGTGATGCACCTGTGGAAGAGTGGCTTGCTCTCGGTGGTTCTGTTGGGTTTACTCTCTGTATAGTCATGAGGTCTCGGCCTCGAATTGTGAAGCGCCTAGAGATAATCGGCGATTATGATTGGCGCCATACAAACAAAGATTGAATTGAATTGAAATGCACCCAGGTAAGAGATCCCTGGCAAGAAGAGCCAAGAAGGAGAGGAGTGGAGAAGTGGAGTGGAGAGGAGAGGAGCAGAGAGGAGAGGAGAGAAAAGAAGAGATTTCTTTCATGTTTTTTTTTTTTTTATCTTTGCACTGCTCCAAAGAGCACCCTGTTATCTAGGTGAGCTGCCCTGTCTTCTGCTCTGTAATCTTTAACCAGTCTGGGGAAATAAAATTGCCACTGTCCTCTCCCGGACATGGTTCTGCCAACCATGGGTGGTCCCACCTTCTTCCACTCACCAAAACATACGCCTGAACCTGGAAAGAAAAGGAAAAGTCAAACGTGGTACATAATTCAGAATACATTTAAATAAGCGGGACATATTTCTTTCTAGTGCGTGAGCCCACAACTTCTTGATCCAACAATCATCCATCTGTGAAAGTGAATACTGCCCTTTACCAGCGGCAGACCTTTATAGCTGCAACCATCAATAAACCGTCTGTCTGCAGAGTTTCACAGTATATTTGGAGCCATTGCTAACATTCCAAGAGAAATGACTCTAGCTTGGCTTCTGTAAATAGGTAACTGTACATTTCTCTGCTCCCATGACCCACTAGGTTTCTCCTCTTAATGCCCTCAATTACAGATGAAAACTATGAGTGCTGCAAATATTAGGCATGTTATTCTATTGCCAAAACGATGATAAATTTATGTAAAAAGATATCACAATTTGTCTTAATAGAACGGGAATTACATTTTAACCTTTGTTGTTTGTCAGTTTGTTATGACTGATATGTTTTGCAGTACTTCTTGCGGCATGTGTTGGATGGTGAGTTTTAGAGGCTTTGACTCAATAACTTTCTCTTATTTCTTTTTGAATAAAATAAAAAATTGCAATTACCTTCTCATTCACTGGCCTCAGGTCAGGGGTGACTGTGTAAACGTTGATGAACACTAAAGACAAAAGAAAACAAAGGCAGTGTTGTAATCTACAGTGTCTTGATTCTTTTCCATATGACATTTATCACACATTTATGAACCTTATCTACTACGTATCAAAGAATTAACTTCTGTTACAAAATTTCAAAATCTTGTGTTTCTTCAACCTAAGCCGTTATATGAGGCTCAATTCTCTGCATTACTGTGCAGTGTTTAACTGATTAACTACCAGGTGCACTATGAGGAAACCTTTATGTTTGGGTTTGTAGACAGGCTTGTCGGTCTGGATGAAGACAGCTGTGCCCTTGTTCTCCACCGTGACAGTGGTGTAGTTGTGGAAGATGTAGCCTCCCTCTGTGAGATGACGGTTCCCCCACACCTTCAAATGGGCCTGGCCTCTCAGTCCAGAGGGAACCTGTGAACATGTAAACACACACAGAAAGGAAAACGTAAGAGGGATCAGGGCCAGATAATCTGCAAGTAAATTAGGGCAACGGGTGAAGGATCTTAGTAATAACAGCTTTCTACATAATGTTTACCTTAGTTCTATGTCTAGTGTTGTGACACAAAAGGGTTGTTTTTGGCACAGTCAGTTACACAATAATGCCATGACATGAGACTGTATCACTGTCAATTATGTTGATTATTTTCTTAATTAAATGCCTGGTGCCTGTGTCGCGCTTGCTCCGAAACCGAAATGATACTCATTATCATAAACCAGTGTAGCAACAAAAAATATTCTAATTAGAGACACTGGAACCAGTGGGGTTGTTTTGCATAATGCACAATGACATGTGAATACATTTTTATAACTCTATATGAGGAATGTCAAAATATTTACTCATGTACTGCATGTAAGTTCAACACTGACATTCTAACTTTTCCAAAACATTTTTATTTAGTGCTACTTCAAAATTGTAATGTATAGTACAGCACTAAACCATATAGTCCTAAACTGTATGTGTAATCTACTCAGTGCTGCACAAAGTATTTTAAATTGTCTTCACATTTACAAACTACAACTACAAACCTCGTATCTATAGATATTGGTGATAAAAATAACTAACAGCAGTAATATATTTTTTGTTTCTGTCTTCTTTGGGTTTGAGATTAGTTTGTTAATCCTTGCTTCAGTTTTTTGTTGTTGATGAGGAAAATCTAATATTATTTTCTTTGTTTGCAAAATAAAAGCTACACTAGAACTTGACAATAACATTTTAAGAGCAGAGGAAGATGCCGAGCTATAACATAGCACATTACACATGACTGCATTTCAGGAGAATGAGGGTGGAGGTTACAGTAAGGGGAGGAAGCGGGAAAAGAGACAGACACACACAGAGAAAAAGAGAGAGAGGGGGGAAGAATCAAGTCGTGCATACTAGATTGATCTATTCCAGCCTTTGGGGGCGGCGGACCATACATGCACGTCAACAGCTGTTGCATATTATATTGAGGCTGTTACCTTATTCCCAATGAATGAGCAGAGACAGATGTTGCATTACAAATAATGTTAGTGTTGATTTGCATGTTGCCTCAGGAATGTGCACAAACAGACAAGAGGCTCTCACTACTGTGCAGCTGTCACTGCTAAACAGCGCCATGCATTTTAAACATCTCTGGTTAGCAGTATACTGATGGGACACTGTTGAGGAAACAAAAGCAAACAAAGTCTCACACATACAGAGTTCGACTCACCTTTAGTTTGATGGTGCCTTTGTCTAAAATAAAAACAGTGAGATCATTAGACAAGGAGTATGTCTGCAAAGCAAGTAGTTCTATACAATTCTATACAATAAGCTTTGTAATGCTTTATCTGGTAGCTATGCAACTATTAGATTGAGGTGAGTCTGCCTGGAGGTTCTCATCCTGGGTTAGAAGGAAATCCAGCTGCAGTCTGTCTGTATGCCACTATGAGGCAGAGCTAGCGCTGTCTATTAATGGTACTGTCAAACAAATCATACACTGTATACACTAAGTGGCTGGTGGAACTGGCTGGGCTGATGCCACAAAGCCTCCGATCCTAGATAATGTCCAGGAAAACTCTACTTGGCCAGAATGGAGGCCAAGCACACTGACACTGTGTGTGTTCCTCAAACTGAATGTTTTTGTGTTGCACGCCTGTCTCTGTGATCTTAACATCCATACTAATGAATCACACAAAGGGGGTTTCTTGTAGCGTGACTTGTTGGTGCAAGTTGTCTCTTTAGAAATAAAGAATTGTGCACATGTAACATTAGTTACAGAATTTGTTCTCACCAAGCACTGAGCCGTGGCTGTGGGCGACCGCCTGCCCCTTTACCGACAGCTGCACCTGGACACGTGTCTCTGCTTTAGTGTTGAAGATGGTTATGCTTATGGACTCCTCTATGCCTGCTCGAAACACAGAGGGAGCTGCAACCAAGTAACCCCTAAGAATAAATAAAGGTAAATGAAGATGGAGATGGAAAAAGAAAGAAGATAAAAGAGAAATGGGTATGTAAACATGTGAGAATACAAAGAAGGAATGACAAAACAAACAGTATTTACAACATTAAAAAGAGGTAAGAGTAGCAATAAGATAGAAGTCGCTATATGCTGCACTTGAACAAACACGTGTATTATTGAACAAACATGTATTATATTGCACCACAATACTCAGTGCGGGCCTGGACCACATTGGACTAAATGCCTGCTTTGGTTCCTCATATCACCAGAAGGCACCCAGGAGGGTTTGATGGTAAACTTACATTCATACTCTTTTTTTAAAGGTCTAGTGTGTGATATTTATCATCTTCAAGGCCTAAAGTTAAAAACTGCACTCAGGTCAACCCCAAAAAGTGGAAATCCTGGGGCAGAAACAGTGATTGTTTTGTCCGTTTTGGTCTTTTTATTGAAGGGGAGATTAACTCATGTGCAACCTCAAACATAGTAGGTAGTAATAATGCCTCTTAATGATGCATGCCACCCCTAACAAAACAAAAGAACAGGAAGTCCATTCTGAACCACTGTAGAAACATAGTGGGGAATGACCATCCACGCCCGTCGGAGAAATAAACAGCTCATTCCAAGGTAATTAGAACAGTTCTCATTTATGTGTGACAATACACAATTCTACACTAAAGACACGATGCTTTGTAGACCATGTTCAACATGCCACTTTCACTTATGGACAGTAGTGGAACACCTCGAACTGGCCATTGCCATCTTTACAAAGGCCCACCCTCCCTGACTTGACCCACGGGAGTTAACTTCGGGAAAAAAAATGCATTACAATTTCCTGATCTGATTTAATTATACCACCATTGACACATATGATATTTACCAATTCAAAAGATGACCTTACAAGTCAGAACATTACCAGTTTGCTGTAAAGTTGTTGTGATATACGACTATGAAAATACTTAACTATAAAGACTACAAAGAAGTCACAAAGTGATGTTGTTGCAACTTTGTCTTCCCACAGTCTGTTCACAGCTGCTCAAGACTCTTTGCAGCTCAACATGAACAGACCTGTAGTGACACTTTTCACTCCTTTATTCTCTACAAATTAAGTTAAATTTGCTGAGGTAGTGGCCATTTGGTGCGGCGACACATCAGATAGGATGTGAAGTCCTCTGAATGTACTCACACAAAGCCAACAGATATTTCACAATTTGTGAAAGAAACTGACTTTGTTGTCTATGTTTTAGATTGACAAACATCATTCTGGATAAGGAATCTGTGTGCTGATCACAGTTGACTGTAATGTAATATTTCTTCTGAAGTTAGGCCCCATAATCTGGAAGAGAGGCAGAAGGAAGTGGATGAGACTTAGGCTCTCTATAAACTATTGCCTATGTTTGAATAAACAGGTGGAGCTGAGGAAGAGCAAAGGGTGATACTTGTGTAAGTATCATAAGATGCAGCTGCTGCATTTTTAAGCTGACTCCCCCAGTGGCCATTTGCCGATACTACATATGCCCAGAAAATGCCCAGAAAACATTTTCTCCGTAGACCACAATGATAAAGGAAACGTGTAAAATTGCTGACAGGACATCTAAAGCTGCAAAAAAGGTTCTAAATTACTCTTTATAAGTTTTTGTAACATGGAAGTTTGAAACATTTTAAATTGCCAGTAGGCTCAAAAAATACAATGCCTGTAACATCACCTGCAAGGCACTGGGGGAGGCAGCAAGGGGACCACTAGTATGCATGCACGGCGGCCTTAGTACACCCGTGCAGTGCGTGCCATAATGCAGAAACAAGGGGCAACGACCGGGGCTGTTCGGTGAGGTCAATTCGGAAGTAACTTTACGTTGTAATCCCACCACTTGGCCGCTGAGGAATCGATCGGCCAGATCCAAGAAGCTTTTTTCCCATAGAGATACATTGGACTTCTATTTAAAAATACTAAGTGAATACATTTTTTTCATGGATCATCATGGTCTCAAACATTTTATTTGGACCCTCTAATAAGTAATGTGATGGTCCATCTTTAATTTTTTGTGTTGTTATTAAGATGTTACGGCAAATAATCTGACAAATGACTGCCGTGCCGGGGTTTGACTGACATGTCGTAGCAGCAGCTCACTATAGCGAAGTCAGACTGATTCAGAGCTTTGTATCTTCTATTTATTCAATAAGTTCATAGTTATACATGAGAAACACTCGACTGCAGCTGTGGGTAAGTGTTTACAGTAACAACACTGTGATATGAATGTTTGACACTGTGTGGTGAAGTTTTACTGCATCAATCAATCAATCAATCAAACTTTATTTATATAGCACTTTACAACAACAACCATCAGTAAGATAATGGCGAATGTTAGCTCTCCCATGAGTCCCCTGGCACAAGCCCTGCTGCCGTTTGTCCAAATATGGTTTAGAGGTCAACCGATTATCGGCCAGGCCAATTATTGGCGCCGATATTTGGAATTTTGACGTATATCAGTATCTGTGTTTTTTAATTCTGACGGGCCGATATCAAGAAATCAATTAAAAACTGGGTTATTTCAGCTCAGCTGCCCCTCTCCCTCTCTCCTGCCGCTTCTGTCTCCAGTATTGTTCTGCCCACTGCGCCATCTGATTGGTTAAACAAGCCACAATATGTATAAGCCGTGTGTGTGTGTTGTCCTCACACGCATACACGGCAGAGAGATAAAGTTTTCTCATGTGGAGAACTTAAGCTCCGGAGAGCAAGCATATGTGTCGAAGGTAAATGCAGAAAACTCTCCCAAAATTGTAATAAACATTCCAGTGCTCCATATCTCACAAATACCACTAGTGTTACAGTGTGTAGAAGAACAGAGCGGAGAAAACATTAGCTGCCACTAACGTACCTCCCATACCTCTTACCTCTTACCTCCCAACATGTCTGTGAATTACTTGAAAGAAGGTGCTGATAATATCGACCTATCATAACCTATGATAGGTTATGACTTGTGATGCAACAAGTCCATCTCGTGTGGATTTCTCAGGATTGGACCGTAAACTATAACACCACTTACCTTTTATGATACAAAGCAAAAGTTGGGTAAATAACATTCCTGGCTGGTATTGCTAGAATGTAAACTCAATGTGTGTGTTAGATTTACCATAGGTACTGTATGTATATGATTAAGCATTGACAAGATTCAGGAGTATTAGTGGTCCTATGGTAGAGGCTGGCCATAAAAGGTCTTTTCAAGTTAAATTGTTATATTTTGGACACATACAGGTCAACTGCAAATGAATAATTCTGTCTTTGTCATTGCACAGGCCTGATCATAACACATATAAACGCATGATACACGGATTTATGCACCAGGTTTTTAGAGGCGGTCTGTCACCTCTGACTCGACCTTGACACCTGTTTTGAAAATATCAACTGAGATTCCAACAGGCACTTGGACATTTAATCGAGGCAAAGAGAGGTTGTCACTGAGGTCGGAGGGCAAAGGTCATTCCTTGATGCTTATAAACAGTCCAGGGACAGAAGGCCAAGTCGAGTTTATTTATAATATACCACCTAGCTGGAAAAGACTGTATCTCTCCAGTAACAAAGGAGGGAATGAAATAATCACATTTCTGTTTGACCAAATGGGTCTGAGTTTGGACAGTGTGATCTGTAAGGGCTGCGTCTCCTGCTGTGGGTTACCTGGATGTCTGGACTTCTTTGTTGAGGCTGATGCCCCTGTGATGCTGACACAGTTTATAGATGGATGGAAAATAAATACAAGTATCTTCTAACTGATGTGTTGTTTTGGCACTTCAGTATTTTACCAGTGGATCTCAAAAGTCTACACACCCCTGTTCAAATGCCAGGTTTTTGTGATGTAAAAAATTTACACCAAGATAAACAATTTCACAACTTTTTCCATCTTTAATGTGACCTATAACCTGTACAACGCAACTGAAAAACAAACTGAAACCTTTAAAGGGGAAAAATAAAAAAACT
>JAQQAE010000161.1:0-40646 GCA_029823295.1 Pseudamia nigra | reverse complement strand
TATTTTATTGCACTGGTCATTTGCTTTGGTTTTGTAATACTTTTTTGTTCGAAATAAAGTATCTATCTATCTATCTAATGTGAGTGTGAATGGTTGTCTGTCTCTATGTGTCAGCCCTGCGATGAACTGGCGACTCATCCGGTGTGTACCCTGCCTTCGCCCTAAGTCATCTGGAGTCGGCTCCAGCACCCCACGACCCTTGCGAGGATTAAGAGGTAGAAAATGGTTGGATGGATGGATGGATGAATTTTACATTTATAATTTTACTGGGCAGGCATTTTCTTGGTTATTTAGTTAATTTAATTCGTTTTCTTCATTATTTAGTTAATCTTAATTCTTTTTTTATTATTTTGTTCATTTTTACTCATTTTCTGAGTTATCTTGTACCCACCAATATTCAGACAAAATCTACACTCTTGCCTGTATGGCTCTGACAGACAGAATCTCCATTCTCCATTTACAGACCAACTCTGATTCACAGTTTATGTCAGTGCGCCCCCTGGTGAACAAACGTTAGAACTACACCTCCTGCAAATTAAGCCACTGTAAAAGAATCCTGAAAATGAAATAGATGACATTCAGTGTAAATTTAAACAACATCTCTTTAAAAAGCCAGAAAAGTGTCAGAAATAGACATAAAGCAGGACGACCAGTCATTGTAAATCAAACTGTTTCCATCGCACACAGTTTTCATCTCTGTTTGAACATGGGATGGCCCTCTGTTTGAAAGTACATTTTCCACATGAGGCTCTCTGTTTACATAACCTGATTTTACCCGACTTTATCAATTTGTTGGAGCTGTGAGAAGTTACAGCAATGGCTTTTACAATATGCATGATCTGACCTGTTTATTCAACCGGTAGAACCTTTCTAATGAATAGTACATACACTGATTTATGCTCCCTCTGTTACCTTGTCATTTTAGGTCAACATTTCTATGGATGCTGTCCTGTTTTTTTTTTCATTTTATTTTTCTCTTTTTTGCAGCAGATGAAACATTTTACGTCCTCATTTCACTTTACCTGTGTGAAGTCATGCTTTAAGTGTCAGTTGGAGACATTTTTAGTCAGGGATAGTTGGATTCTCATAGACATTTTGAGCACTGATTTCATCATCATTTTTTATGTTCTACTGCATTTTTGTTAATACCAAAAAATGAACAATATAATCAAAAAATGAAAAAATAAACAGTAAAATGAGCAAAAATGAACAAACTAAGCAGAACTATCAATGATCCACATTTTGGAACATTTTTGTTTATTAAACTGCAACAGCTCCACATAATAAAAAAATGATCAATATAGCACTAAATCAATAAAATCCACAGAATAAAGACAACGTAGCAAAATAATCTACGAAATGAGCAAAAATGAACAAAATAGCCAAGAGAATGAAGCAAAATGTGCAAAAGAGAAACATAGTGAACAAAACAAAGAACAAAATGAAAAAATGAGCAGAAAAAATGAACAAAATAGTGAAGAAAATGGAGGAAATTGGGCAAAAAGGGGAAAATGATCCCCATTATGAAAAAACATTCAACAAAATGAAAAAAGAAGCAAAATTGGCAAAAATGAGCAACAAAATCACAACAAAAGGGTACGAGAGTTTGTAATACACAATCTTTTTAAATCCACCTGTAACATTTTATGTATGATTAAACTTATTTTTCTCATTTCTGTTTAATGTGAGTAACAGTGTGACATTGAATAATAATCAACACATGACTAAAACAAAATGAACAAAAAGTAACAAAAAAAACCCATAAAATGAAGAAAAACAAATGAAAAACCTAGAAAATGAACAAAAATGAAGGAAATGAACCAAACTGGGCCAAAAGCAACAAAATTATACTCAAAACACAAAAAATTCAACTAAATAAAAAAGGCACAACATAAGTCAAAAAATGAACAAAGCCATCCTGATGATGAACAAAATAATTAACAAAATTAAAAAAGCACACGATAAGTGTAGAAAATCAACCAAAAGTGTAAAAAAAGGAACAAAACCACCTCTAAAATAGCGAAAATAGTCAACAAAATGAAAAATAAAATTAATCAAGAAAATGAAGCAAATTGAGCAAAAAAAGAACACAGCCATGCTCACAATGAAGAAAATAATCCATAAAATTAAAAAAATGCACAAAATAAAGCAAAAAGTAAACCACATGGGATAAAAAGGAACAAAATCATCCCCATAGTGAAGGAAACAATCAACAAAATGAAAAAAAAAAAAAAATTAACAGAATTAAACAAATGGGGAAAAAGGAACCAAATCATCCCTGTAATCAACAAAATAAAAAATGCATAAAATAATTTTTTTTTTAAATGAACAAAAATTGAACCCAACAATGAATAAAAACATCATTATTGCTGTAATGACAGCCAAGAGTAACATATGATCATCATCTTTCTTGGTCTCATTTTCTAGCTGGAGTGAGAACCCAAACTCAGCTGTTTTCTCATCTGTCACCGGAAACAAACTTCTCCGTGGCAGCAGGGCGACCAGCTGCCTTATCGACCTCTCGTTGAGCTCTGTGACTTTTCCCGACAACTAATGCCAGCGTTTTCAGGATATGAGGCATGGAGCCATCTGCACCCAAAATTATTCAGGTCCCGCTCCTTTGTTTATTGTGCTCCATTTCAGAAGAATAGCAGAACAAACCTTCCAAGCCTCACAGTCTAGTTTTAGAAATTTGCAGAATCGCAAGTAGGCCTGAACTCTGAGAGTGAAGAGTTCTGCTCTCAAATACTCTCAGAAGTACATGTAAAGGAGTAAATGTACTTGAGTATTACCCTCCTCCGGTTAAAAGTACACTTTGAAGGAGGGCTATGTACATGATAAATTTATTTATCCATTTCTTTCCTTCTTCATGTCCTTTAGACCATCAGTTGTCATGTGCAGAGCAAAATAATCAAGAAACTTAATATAAAATTTTAAAAAATAATTAATACAATGAGTAAAAATTACCAACATAACAAAAAATAAAAAGTGAACTAAATAGTTCAGAAAATTAGTTAAAGATAAACTCAAGAAAATCAACAACAAAAATTAAGAAACTCAATAAAATCAAGAAACTAACCATGAAAATGCTCAAAAATTAACCAAATAAGCAGAACAATTGGAAAAACAAATAAAATAGTTAAGAAAATAAGTGAAATTGAACAAAGTAATCAAGATAATGAATGAAATTGAACAAAAATGATCAAGAAAACGATAAAATAAACAAAACAGGCAAAAATAAGCCATAGAATGAGTAAAAAATAATCAAGAAAAATGAACAAAAATGAAGAAAATACGCAACAAAATAATCAATCAATGAGCAAGAATGACAAAGAAAACATTATGCATGTATGCTGTTGGTCACAGCAGTACTGTACATCAAAGTCACCAAATCAAAATGAACAAAATCGTCTAAATGGAAATGGTCATTTAACAAATATTGACGGGGACGAATCCCTCTCATCCCCCCTGACATCAACACTTATGGTACAGAGTCAACAGCCCTGTTAGTGCTACTACAACTACTGTACAAATCCATAAACGCTGTCTGAGGTGCTGCATACTGTGTCTTTGGGTTCTGAGGCGGGTAATTCTAATAAATGTATCGTCTGCAGCGGAGGGAGCTCTTGGCCATCTTTTTCTGGGACGGTCATCATGACAGAAAATTTCATCATACAGTTCCATAAGTATTTCTTGCCATAGTATGGATTAGTGCAGTGGTTGTCGTAGCACTAGTAGGACTGTATCCATCCTTCCTCTGCACAAGAAAACAGATGGCCCCGGTTTAGGACCGCATCGGCTTATGAATTTCTCAGGTTACGAGGAGGAAATTAAGCACATTTTTGTACCGGCTCACGTGCAAAAAATCAACAAAAATTGTTTGCGAGTCTTCCAATAGAGAGCACAAAAATAGTGTTAAGTTAGTGTTAAGTTCTTTCTTAAATTAAGTTTGCTCTTTACGTTTAGTACATGGAAGTCAAGTCTCTGCTTCCCTCCCTCCTCCTCCCCCTCCTCCATCACACCTCCTTCACCAGCACCCGTCTGTCTCCAAGGTAACATGTCACGATAAACAATTTTTGAAATTAACTTCATGCATTCCTTTTCAGATAATTAACATAATTTCCTTTTCAGATAATATTAATAAATAAACATTCTTTTCCAGATACCTTACGTGCATATACAGGTGTTTATGAATGGGAGTTTTCTTGGGTCTTGGAACGGATTAATTAGTTTTACATGTATTCTTATGGGAAAACTGGTCTCGGGTCAGCAGTTTTCTGCTTTACGAGCTCGATCCTGGAATGAATTATTAAACTTGAAACCCGGGGTTGCACTGTAATGTACTTCTATTCAATTACATTTGGTCACAGCTCAATGAGTAGGAGTAAAAAAAAAAAACTTAAAATTAACAAAAAAATCAATGCATATTTTTTTAATTGATAAAATAACATAAAAGTACATTTTAAAAAGGAATAAATTAAGCAACAAAAGTAGCAGAAATTTACAGGAATGATTACAAAAATGAATGAACTAATAAAAAAAAGCACAAAAACTGAACAATGTTACAAAATGAGCATAAAATCACTTAACAAAATTGAACAAAACAGTAGGGTAAATTAAAATATATAAATCACAAATAACAATGACCAGCACAATCAGCAAAAATAAAGAAAATAATCAAGTAAATTAACAAAAATTAATAGTATGATTGAGAATTTGAGGGAAAGAGCAAAACTTGTCAAAATAATCAAGTAAGTGACCAAAAATGAACAAAATACAGTACACAACTACACAAAAAAGCGACAAAATGACTAGACGTGAACAAATTGAGAAACAACAGTGGTAAAAATATAAAAGTAATGTAAATAATAAACAAAATAACCAACAAAACTGATCAAAATACTTGTTTGAAGGCAATAGACTATATGACTCAGCTTAATGAGCAGTATTAATGAAATGAACAGAAAAATTCACTGAAGGAGCAACAAAGACAAAAAAAAACTGAGCAAGGCAAAGTCGACATAAAATAAACAATGGATGGAATAAGTAAAAATTAAGAAAATAATGAAGTACATTAACAATAATGAACAATGTAACCAAGAAACTGAGCCAACAAAATAAACAACAATATTAGTGAAAAGTAAACAAATTAAGGAGTGACATTGCTTAAAAAATAAATAAATAAGTTTCAAAATTAACAAAACAAGCAGAAAAAATAAACAAAATCACCAAAACAATTGTCAAAATATATCCATGGGAATAAACAAAAATGATGAAAATAGTTTGAAGGCAATATATTACATTGTTAAATTCCACATTATGAAGTTGAGTAGTTTTGTACAGGGTACTCTTTTACACTACTGAAGTACTTAATGTAATGAGTACTTCTACTTTGACTTGAGTCATGATAATCAAAAAGAAACAGCACCTTTACTTGAGAATTGTCTGTGTTTACTCCGTGCGCCTCTGAACCAATAAGCAGCTGCATTTCCACGACATCAGCTGATGATATGACAAAACACGCAACATTATCACAAACCGCCTTGTTGATGTAGAACTGTCACTTCTCAGCCGCCAGTGGACGGTTCCTCCTCGAATCCGTGTTACTCGTGTGTGAATCTTGGCTCGTCACTACGTCGCATACGTCTCCACAGTCACACTTTAGACATACAGTAGATTAGTCCACATTATGTTCATGTTACTCTTCTCCCAGGGCCTGTGCTGTCTCCTGCTTATTGGAAGTGAAGGCTCAGAGGGAGGCCAGTTCTAAAGGTAACTGTGGTTTTTGTCAAAGGCCTAGGTTTTGTTTCAACACTGAGGGGGAAATAACATATATATACTGTATATATAGTAAAAATGAACAAAATATGTGTGGAAAGCAATAAAAGAAAGAAGAAAATATTGGTAGAAATAAAAGAATGCACAAGAAAATTGAGAAAAATGAAGAAAATAATCAAGACAGTGCACAAAAATAAGTAGACTAATCAAAAAGTGTGAAAAAGAATGAACAAAATAACTAGAAAGATAAGGAAATGTCACCAAACTAGTCAAGAGAATGAGGCAAATTGAAGAAAATAATCAAGTAGACAACGAACTAAACAAAATGAGCAAAAAAAGCAATAAAATGAGCAAATTAATCAAGAAAATTTATTTAAAAATGAACAATATAAAGATGAATATTGGTAGATGTAAAGATAAAGCACACAAAAATCCACAGAAATTAAGAAAATAATCAATGCAATGCACAACAATAAACAAACTAAACAAGACAATGCAAGTAAATTATTTAAATGACCAGAAAAATGAGGAAAAACAGATAAAACTAGTCAAGAAAATTAGTTAGATTGAACAAAATATTCATGAAAATTAATCAAAAATGAGCAAAATAATTTAGAATATGAGTAGAAATGAACAGAATCACTAAAAATGAAGAAAATGCAGAGCAATGAACAAACCAAGCAAAAGAATGTGAAAAAAATGACAAAATAAGTAGAAAGATAAGGAAAACAAACGGAGCAGATGAAGAAAATGAGTCAAATTGAAGAAAATAAACAAGAACTTGAAGAGAAAGAAGAGCAAAAACAAAAAACATACAGGAGAATAATAAACCAAAAAAAAAAAAAAAAAAATCAAGGAAAATTAGCAAAAATGAGGAAAAGAACCAACAAAATGAAGTTAAAGTAAAGAGTGAAGCAGTTGGTTGTGTCTTCTCCTGTTCATTTTGATGTTCTAAGTTGAAATTAATCTAAACAGGAACATAAATTAAGAAATAATCAAGAAAATGAAATTTACCAGTAATGAACCGAACTGCTGTCACTTTATGTAAAGCTGGATTTTTAGTGTTTTATTGAGGGGGATGAACTTGAAAGTCCAGGTGAACAAATACTGCAAAAATAAGTGAGATCCATGACTGTACAGTGTAGTCATTGTCAGCCCCTCACGACTTATTTCTGATGTAGACTGTCCTTTGTGCTCAGGTCAGGTCAGGTCCTGGATCTTTTGAGATGCTCAGCAGACTCCCAGAATCCAAACCGACGGAAAGAGGCAGAGAAAAGGGCGTCTGAAAAGCACGATGACAAACCACGGGTGACACATCCTCTCCTGCGTTGCCCCCCTCCCATCTCCCCTCCTCCTTCCCCGTCCATCCCCATCTCCTCTGCAGACAGGGCTGGGCCAAACAGCAGGTGGTGCAGAAGAGAAGCCGGGGATGGGATTTATGAAGCTTTGGTTGACTGACTTTGCATCGTGCAAGCATGGAGGGGCTACAAAATCCACAACTTGCAAAGTAAGTGATGCTTTTAATTGTTACATGGTTGTGATTGTCACTGCTTATGGAATTTGTTTTATCAAGTACAATCTATAAAACTCCAACAGGTTGCAGGCAACATGTCGGTGATGCAAAAACACAAATATAGTGTGTGTGTGTGTGTGTGTGTATGAAGTAAATGTAGTGTAGGAGGGCCTGTTCGATTATGAAACACATACTGTACAATCTCCTCTTCATCTTGCTTCATTGTATGCAAGGATTTGTTTTAACCCTTTCATGTATGAATTATTCAAACGCTGGGGATGTGACATTTTCAGCTTTGTGCCCCTTCCAAACAGTCTTTATTTATATTGCAGCTAAGTAAGTGGTTAAAAATAGCTAACCCTTTTATGCACGGTGTTCACCACACTGGATAGGTACAAGGTGACATTAAATGTATAGTGATGTAAAAAAAGAAATGAAGGCCAAAATCAGAGCAAAATGCACTAAGACAGTGAGTATTTTTGACTTAAAATAAGCAAAATAATCAGGAAAAAGTGGCGTAAGTAGCAAAAAGGAACAAAGTCAGAAGAAAAAAGGACAAATGGGAAGCTAAATCAACAAACCAATCAAGAAAATAATAAAAAATACTAAAAATGTAAAAAGAATAATATAGTAATATGTTTTATTATAATAAAAGATCATTATAAAATAAAAGATTTTATTGTGTTTTATTTCATGACACTCGAGGACACCTTACAATCAAAAACACAACAAACACATGAAAAACTGTGTAAAAGTGCAACAAACAGAACAGTGCAAGTATAAAAACAAACCACATTAGAAGAAGAAGAAGAAAAATGAACAATAATAAACAAAATGAGAAGAAAAACAATCAAAATGTGCAAAAGCAATCAAGCAGTTGTGAAGAAAGGAACAAAAAAGAAGAAAAAAATAACAAAGCAATCATGTAAATGAACCAAATTAGATGCAGAAAGATGAAAAATGGACAAAAATGAACTAAACAGTGTAGAAAATGTTTGAAAAAAACAAACATAATGGGCATTATTTAACCATTATCAACCAATTCCTACTTAAAATTGGTGACGTCATTTTCAAGAGTGTTTGAAAGTACCTCAAGGCTCTAAATGTCATATCCCCAGTTTTCATGTATTCATGTATGAAAGGGCTAAATTACATCCATCGTGGCATCAGTTTAGTGAAATACAATCAGAATGATACTTTACTGACTATTTGATCATTTATTTAAAAAACAAACTAAATTATGACTAAGCCATTTGTAAAGTATTTTATGTCGTACTGTATAGTAGTTTGTACAAAGCCAAATGGTGCTTGTTCTTGCAAATACTGTGGCTTTAATTTGTGTGATAAGTTTTGCTTTTTGCTGGTTTTGTCCACTTTCTAAACTGTTTTCTTGGCTTTTTGGTTCATTTTTTATCATTTTCCTCTTTTTGCATCACATTTGGTCCATTTTCTTAATTATTATTATGTTCATTTTTGCTCATTTTCTTGCTTATTTTCTTAATTTGTTTTGTTGTATTCATTTGCTCATTTATTTTGGTCATTTGTTCTTATTGCATTAATTTACTTTATAATTTTGTTCATTTTTGATTACCGTACTTGTTTTGTTCAGTTTTGCTTATTTTCTTGCTTGTTTTGTTCATGTGTGACTACTGGGTTAATTTGCCTGAATATTTTGTTCTTTTTTTGCTCATTTTGTTTATTTTCCTCTTTATAATGTGTTTGATAAGTTTGGTTAATTTGTGCTAATTTTGTTGTTATTTTCTTGATTTTTTTCAGTTTTGTCAATTATATCATTCATTATATTGTTCATTTTTACACATTGTGTTAATTATGTTGATTTTGTTGATTGTGTTGATTGTGTTTATTACTTTTTACTTGTTTAGTTGTTCACTATGCTCATTTTTATTCATTTGCTTTTGCATTTTGTTCATTTGTGCCTGTTTTCTTAGTTTCTTTATTATTATAAATGCATTTGGTTATTTTTTTCATTTGTGCTCATTTTATATTTTTTTGGTTTTTTTTCCCCTGGGTATTGTTAATCGCATCACTAATTTTTGTTCATCCTGGCTTATTTTCTTGCATTTGTGCTTATTGTGTTAATCTACTTAGTCATTTTGTTCATTTGGTTGTTTATTGTATTCATTTTCATTCATTTTCTTGCTTGTTTTGTTCATTATTTTGTTGATTTTTTTTTTCTTTAGCCATACCTAAACGAGTGGGACCCATTTTTACACAGGCTGCTTTTCTTCCAAATGAAGAAACGCAGATTACTGAAGTAAAAAATGTGCAGATGTCAACAAAGCGATAAAGTAATCAAACAAAATGAACACATAGACAACTGAAAGACTACGGTTTCTGTGGCTCCACCATAGGTGAGAACAAGAGGCTCTGAACGAGGTACATTTTACGTTTGTTGAACATAGTGAACTTACTCAACATGTTGACCTGAGCATATAACTGACTGCGCTATTAATATCTCTGTCATCATTCAAATTATCAGTAATGAAATGACCAAGGTATTTAATTTTTATTTGAAACCACGAAAGGATTTCCACCCAGAATAGAAACAGGAAAGTTGATTTTTTTTTGTCCTCCTTACATCGAACAATCTTCTGTATGTTATAAAACGGAAGTGGACTGTGCATGTGTGTCCGCTTTATAAGTTGGAAACTGGGCAGAGTTGACCTTTGACGTTTCACATACAGTACTTATGTATTTTGGGTCAAAAGTCACAGTAGAAAAAACGGTTTGTCAATTGGACCAATATTTTTTGAGAAATAAGTGTTTACTTCAAAAACCAGATTGCTTTAAAAAAAAATGTTACCAACTTTATACCGTGGTTGAGGCTGGTACCTTCTGACCCAAACTTACCCTTTGCACTGGAATGAAGACAGATTAGCCTCCTCTACTACCATCATTAGTCACATGCACAAATATTTGACAAAGTAGGCATCTACTTTTCCTCTCCAGCATTTTCACATGGACAGCTCTATGTGGCTTTTTCCAGCGCGAGGCCACTTGCTGATGTGTTTGTGAAAATTGATGCAACTTCAAAACAAGGACTCATAGATAATACATGACCGTAGTGACACAAAACATTGTCTATCCTCAAGGGCTATGAACAGTAAATCAGAAGAAATAGCTCAACCTTGCCAGTTGTCGAACATATCATCAACTAAATATGACAAATTATTGACGAAACTTTGTCTCCTTATTTTCAGTCAAAAATCATTATACAAATTTATAGATATTTATGACTAAGTTTTCAAAAAAGTCAGCTCCACCATTTTTTTCCCCACAGGTCAACACGCTAGTCCTTATTTTATTTTTCTTGGCATTAAATGTAAAATCATTTCCATACTCTGAACACACCTTTAACAATTCCCACATGCCTGCATGATACGGACTAAAAATGACTAAATCACCAGTATGCATGAGATGTCAGATGACAGGATTTCCAACAATACAACCTGTTTTACACTTATTTAGCTTTTATGAGGGGTCATCCATATAAATATTAAACAACAGTGGGGACAAGTCCGCCTTGACACACGCATTATTAACTCCAAAGGGAGCTGATTCAGCTGATTAGCAAACCAGAGAACACCTTACGAACGTTAAGAACACCTCTACAAAGCACTTTCCCAAACAATTTTCCACGATTGATTCAGTCAAAAGCTTTACTTGCATCGATAAAATATAAACATATAGTAGAGTTTGACTCAACAGTTTGTTTCAAAACATAGATGCACAAATGTGTTACATGACTGTCAGCTGTTCAAACATATATTTCCAATCTATCAAGCAAAATTTGGTGTCGGCCACTTACACCTATGTGTGACGGTAAAACAGTCACAGTTATTTACAGCTTTAACCTCTTTTCTGAAGCCATTATAATTATTTCTTTGCAGCTTCTTAACTAGAGAATTAAACCTCATGGTGCTCTTTAATTTTTATACAACATACTGTGTATTTAAATCTAGCATTAGTTAAATTCTTCCATGCAAACAATGGACCCGGTTTTGGCTGAGCTACCTCTAGCCATTTTACTCAGGCTTCTCTGGCGGCAGCACGTTGCTCATTCATCTAGGTTTGATGTTATATTTTCTGTGCTTCTGTTTTTGCAGACACATACTGGAGTCTTTGAGTACTTTAATTATATTTTTGTATCACCAGCAAGCACGAAAAGCAAAGGAAATGGTCAGTAAACTTTTCAAAACTCCATAGTGAACATAAAATATTGATTTACTGTAAGGTCATGTTCATAGTAAATTGGAGAAGAGTGCCTGTTGACTGGAGCCATTACAGCACAGTCCACACAGGTATGTTAAATGTTAATGACAACATTTTTTCATTTGTTACTTAATAGTCATTAGGTCTGAACAGGCCAGATCAAGTGAATTTGGACTGAAGGAGGATTTTAAAGGAGGATTTCAATGCATCTGTTTAAGTCCAGAGCTTGAATGTTAATGGGATTCTTCTGTTTCCTGGCTTTTGAAATTGTACATTTTTTAGACATAACTCAGAACAAGTAGATTTTATTTTTTCATTCAGTCAGACTCACTGCACCTTTTATGCATTTGCAAGCCCGTAAATTTCTGTTGTAACAACTCTGGACCTAATTGTCATCCGTGTCCTGATGTGTTTTTTTCATCTCTACCCCACAGCTCAGGTGTCGCAGCAACAGTCACCCTGAATACCTCTCGCTGAATAAAGATGCACGCGGAATCGGAGCGACAAAGCAGCCGTCAAATGAGATGACTCAAAAAAGGAGGAAAAAAAATCCACCACTTAATCTCAGGTCCACACTTTTGACCTTCTTAACCATGTGATTAAGCAGACACAATTCATTTTAAAACATGGATTCTATTGCTTTGCCTGGAATCTACTGTAAAATGAAGCTTGTTGTCAATGCGGCGTCCGAGAAGCCGTGACTGTGTTGCACCCTGCTGTTGTCAGTATGTCAACACGGTATAGATGATCCACCTTTTAACGGGAGACACAACTGAGAACTGATAAGCTTCAACGATGTAGCTGCTACAGGTGACCTACATGTGGCCTTTGATTCAAGACAGTCCAATCACAGTCAGTATGGAAGTGGAGGCAACCTCTTTGGCCTGGATTTACGTTAACAGTACAGAACAAGTGAACACTTCATACATCTACAACACCACAAATCTTACTGAAGACTCCGACAAATACCGGTCGTACATCGTCGGCCTCTTCCTGTCCTGCCTGTACACCATCCTCCTGTTTCCCATTGGATTTATTGGTAACATCTTAATCCTGGTGGTGAACCTAAACCACAGAGAGAAGATGACCATCCCTGACCTGTACTTTGTAAATCTGGCTATAGCTGACCTCATCCTAGTGGCGGATTCCCTCATTGAGGTCTTCAATCTGAATGAGAAGTATTATGACTACGCTGTCCTTTGCACCTTCATGTCCCTCTTCCTGCAGGTCAACATGTACAGCAGCATCTTCTTTCTCACATGGATGAGCTTTGATCGCTACATCGCCTTGGCCAGCTCCATGAGCAGCAGTCCTCTGAGGACTATGCAGTATGCCAAGCTCAGCTGTGGCCTCATCTGGATGGCTTCGATCCTGGCCACCCTTCTGCCTTTCACCATTGTGCAGACCCAGCACAGAGGGGAGCTGCACTTCTGCTTTGCCAACGTCTTTGAGATTCAGTGGCTGGAGGTTACGATTGGCTTTTTGGTGCCCTTCTCCATTATTGGTCTATGCTATTCCCTGATTGGACGCATCCTCATGAAAGCCCAGAAGCATCGTGGATTGTGGCCACGGAGGCAAAAGGCCCTGCGTATGATCGTGGTGGTGGTTCTGGTGTTCTTCATCTGCTGGCTCCCAGAGAACGTCTTCATCAGTATCCAGCTGCTGCAGGGCACAGCTGACCCATCGCAGCGGACTGCTACCACCCTGTGGCATGACTACCCACTCACAGGCCACATTGTTAACCTCGCAGCATTCTCCAACAGCTGCCTCAACCCCATTATCTACAGCTTTCTGGGGGAAACCTTCAGGGACAAGCTGCGGCTCTTCATTAAACAGAAGGCCAGCTGGTCAGTAGTGAACCGATTCTGCCACCATGGCCTCAGTTTACGCCTCACGGTCAGGAATGAAGTGTCAGAAGTGTGACTTCTAAAAAAAGACAACTGTTACAGAATTGATCCCATACAATATGCTGAGAATCCATCATATCTGAGTGATATTTCACCCTGTGTTAAATATTACCTCAAAGTTCTTTGTTAGTTAGCTGTATGTCATAATCAAACCAATGTCTCAATTAACCAGCTCACTTTCTGAACAAAAAACTAAAGCACCAAGGAAGTACAGTACACTGAAAGAAAGATTTTATGTGTATGTCGTCAAGTAGAAAACAATTGCACACATAGAACTTTAAAAAAAAAAACCTATTTTCATGTTCCTCTGCACATTGTATTGTCTTCTTTATGTGTATTTGGTCCATTATTTGTTAAGTTAGATGAGAGACCAAGATGGTAAATAAAATGTTACTGAGGAGAAAAATCACCTTCTGTTGTGTCACCTAATGGATGGAGAAGTCTCAGAGAACATTTCATTTGGAACATAACAATGAAAGAAAATGTCATCTGTCCAGAGCATTTGCTGGTCATGTGGGGTAATAAGCACCTTAACTGTGTAATCAGAATTTCCATACTTTATGAAAGTATTTTAAACAAGCTTTATATACATCAATACTAGTGTGTCAGTTACAAATGACTGTTGATGCTAAACTGTTCAGAATCATCATGTGAAAATTAAGGAATAAAACAAAGGCCACCACAAGACCATTTAAGCCATGACTGTGCATTATCTGTAGTATTTGACATAAAATAGATGTTCACATCTTTTTTTTTTATTTTTGGAAATAATGCCATGACAAGTTGCTTGTATTGGCATATTTATATTTTTTGCACAATTTTAAAGTGCCCACGCTGTGAGAATCCATCTTTTTTGGATTTCATGTTAATATAACGTCTGTGGTATAAAATAAAGCTGTGAAAATATAGAAATGCTCAGTGCTGTCAGTTCACATAACAAGATGGACCAAATGTGGAAATAATTTTTGATTTGTGACACCACATGTCATAACCAATCATATTCCAGATTAAATGAATAGAACGAATCAAGTCCCTCCCCATGAGACAGTAGAATTCTGTACTTAAGCCCCCTGGCATCCCGGAGCTGGGTGCACAGCCACGTAATAACATGCATCACAGGGCAGCCAGACAGTTGACAATATAGTCATATGAGACACTGTTTCAACAAGAGTAAACAGCTTGTGGGTTATGTTTCATTTTTGACTGTAAATCTGTTCTTGAGTGTGCTTTTATTGAACTACAACTTCCAGAACCCCTAGAAATGAATAGGTTAAAACATTACAAGTTGCAACCAATCTGTCAGGCCAGCATTACATCACATATTAAAGTCCACGTCCTTTGTGGGGAAAAAATGGTGGCACAAAACAAGCCAAAAACAAGTACCATTACTCTATTTCCCTAAAGATCTTTGTAAACTCCATTTATATGGACTCTGACTACAGTAAAACACACTGGATTCACAAAAAACGAGTGGGATGTTACTGTACCTAGCATGCTAATGTGTGTTTAGCATTATCTCGCTAGTAGCTGGGAGACTTAAAGGACATGATAGATAGGTCAAATTTGGTTTTCCACTATGTCACTTGTGTTCTCTCGTTGACAGAGGACACATATATTCAATTGACATGGGATCTGAGGGGAATTAAAATGCCTTTATTGTTCCAGTGCTTCTGTTTTGGGTTTCTTTGGTGCCACATTTTACATTACAGTCTACGGGAGCAGCCTCACATATCATATTCAAGCAAAAATTAGCTCTGCCCCCACAAGTAACTGACAATGTTCCTGACATTGTTTTAGAAAATTGTCCACAAAAAGTGCCTTGTGGTCAGTGGGTAGTGACTAGGGCTGGTAAGTGAATAAAATTTTATCATCTGTCATCATGGTCTCAAATGTTTTATTTGCACCCTCTAAGTGATCTGGTGGTCCACCTTTACATTTTTGCTCCATAAATGAGATGTAAAACCAAATAATCCAACAAATCTCCACTGCTGCAGTCGCTATGGTAACTCGACTCGCCAGCAAGTTGAACCTTTATAGCTTCTATTTATTTGAAAGAGCAGAGCAAGATTTTTACTGCTCGACTGTAGTTGTGACTAAGTGCTTACTTTAGCAACATGGTAATATTACTTTGTTTGGCAATGCTTGGTGAAGTTTTCCATGTGAGTAAGTTAGCAGTTGGCATTAGCTCTGCCACCATTCATTAAATATGGCCACATCCTGTTTTTGGCTGCAAAATTTTCATCCAGGAAGGTACAACCTGATTGGACTCAAAACAGCCATCCAGAGACCAATGGGTGACATCACAGACACTTTGTCCACAGCAGTACATACGTTCTGCATTTGTGACAGAATCTGATCTCAGGTCACCTTGAGAAGGACTTGTGCTTTAACCAATCAGAGTGTTTTCTGAAGCAATGTGGGCGGATACAATACCACAGTAAAATCAGCATGTGTGTGGCAGACGTACAAAGACGCCCTTGGAAAAGTAAGGACATACTGTATAAGACACACCTTACACGTGTCTGTAATAGACGCATATACAGTACAGTATGTGTCTATTAATGGAAGTGTCACAGTATGGGACCTTTAATGATTAATGCACAAGGAAGCCAGTTCACGCCCATTTTATTTCTGAACTATTTTTTCCAAATCTGGAGAGGATATATATTACCAATCTATGTACAATGCTTGTGGGAGTAACCTACACATTGTGACTAAGTTTAGGTTATTATCGAAGCCACACACACACACACACACACACACACACACACGACAAGTGCTCCACTTGTCAGCTCTCATTAGCATGATGGTAAAGCAAAGAGGCAGGTGTTGTCTTGCCAGGAGGGGATGAGACTCAGTAAACACATCATTCAGCATCAACTACATGGAGTGGCTTCAATATTTTGTCCTAACTGGTCTTTACCATTCATCAGCAAAACCAGCAATCAGTAGGCCTGTGCAAGTTCTATGTGATTAGCAACTTTGAGGAGGATCTTGTTTAATACACACTGAAAATTAAGCATCAAAAGAGAATTAAAGCATAATTAAATATGTTAGGCTTGATTAATAAAGCCAAATTTGCTGTTTGAACTGCTTGAAATAGTCAAAAAAAAAGCTTTCTCCTCTTCTGCATGTGCAAATATGATAAAGACCTGCTTATATGGAGGGCCAAATAGGTTAATGGCATGACAATCACCAGGTAACACGAGTGCAGGTTAAATATTTTGGGTTGATAGTGATTTATGCCATAAACTTTACAGCCTTTTTGTAGGTTAGTCCGTAAGAGCAAACATTATAAATTCTTCGTGTGTGATATTGTGTTGGTTTTTTCAATGCAAATGTGATAGGACACAAATTTCAATGTTAGTAGTAGTATAATGTGGACTGAAAAGACACCGGTCACTCTATTACACCTACAATAACGACTGTGCATTGACATATAAAATCTGCGTGTGGCCAGCCTGAGATACGTCTGAGCTGTGTTTGCACATAAGGCAGCCAGAGATAATAGCATGACTGGGAAACGGGAGTCCAAACCACAAACTGTTATTCCAGCTGTAACAGTCCCAGCAGCCTGGGAAAGATGCACACAGGACTGCTGGACTGATTGTTTATCAGAGGTCTGCAAAAATGCTCAGTATGTTCACACTAAAGGTTCTAAACATGCACACAGATCATTACGCATTTTGTAGTTTTCTCTTCAAATCTGAAGGACAGTGTGTATGAACTGCAGTGCAAACGAGTGTGTGAATTATTACTATTCTAAAAGACGCAGACGAAACTTAGGAAGACGACATGATGCAATGAGGCCTGTCAAGTGAATGGATATAAACAAGTGACACCATGCATCAGAAGTCCAGCACCGTCTGAGCTGAATCCCTGCAAAGAATCATCCTTACATCACCCTTTCATACGTAGATACACACACACACGTTAAGCGGTGTGAGAAGAGGCTGCCGGTGGAGTGTGTGTACAGCTGAGACAACCGGGTTAGGTTAAAGGTTTGCACTCACTAACGTCATTCAAAAGAAAAGGGGTGTGGCTTTTCTCCAGGCTCACATTCGCAAGACATTCTCTGGATGATGCTGGATGTAACAATGGGCGTGTGACTGAAATCTGCTGGATGAAGATTTATGTTTATAATGCGGCTTGAGGTTTTTGATGCAAATAGTGAGATATACTGTAAAGGCAGTGCTTTATACATAGGGAGGGGATTTTTCCCCTGTTAGTATTGGAAAAATGAACATTAGGCCTCTTTTTTTCTTAATCTAAAAACACTACATTACAGACACAACACTGCTCATTTATTGGATTGTTTTTTAATTCATGTTCTCAGTTAGTTTGTTCATGTTCTAGACCATTTTGTTATTTTATTCATTTCAGGGATTATTTTGCCTCTTGTTCATTTTTGTTCATTTTGTGGCTTATTTTGTTCATTTTTGTCCATTTCTGTAATCATATTGTTCATTTTATAGATTGTTTAGTTTCCTTTTTTATTTTGTTGACTATTTTCTTCATTTTGGAGACTATTTTCTTCATTTCATGGATTATTTTGTCTCTTTTTTTGTCCATTTCCTTGATCATATTGTTTATTTTATGGATTAATTTGTTTTCTTTTTATTCTGTGGATTTTTTGTTCATTTGTGTCGATTTCCCTGATGATTTGGTTCATCTTCTAGCTTATTCAGCTCATTTTGCAGAATATTTTGTTTGCTTTTTATTTTGTTGATTATTTTGCTCCTTCTCTTGCTACATTTGGTTTATTCTGTTGCTTATTCTGTTAATTTTTGTCCATTAATTTTATCATTTTTGGTTCATTTTCTGAACATGTTTGTTCATTTTGTATGTTATTTGCATCTTATTTTTTTATTTTTGTATTTTGTTCATTATTTTTTGTTTCAGGGATTATTTTCTGGCTTTTATTGTTTAATTTTGTTCATTCTGTTGCTTTTTTAGTTGATTAAGTTAGTTAATTTAGTTAAGTTGGTTAATTTTTAGTTAAGTTTAGTCTTAGTTTTTCATTTTTGATTGTTTTATTACTTTTCATTCATATTCTAGATTATTTGACTCATTTTTCTCTATTTTGTTTCTTGTATTGTTTATTTATTTTATTATTTTACTTTGTTATGGTTTTGTTCATATTTGTTTGTTTATTCCCTTCATACATTCAAAATTTCCAGTAGGTGCTTTTCTACATACTTCATGCTTGAATATTTTTTTCCTAACTAGAGTTTTTAATTACTTAAACTCTGAAGATATTATTACTCCAAAGAATTTTCCTCACATTATATGATACAATCTGTGCATTTGATAAGTGATTTCTGACAACACCTAAAAATATGAATTAATCAAATTATTCATGTTGTAATTTTGCTATTACTCTATATAATAGACCAAACACTGTTATGTGTAAGTTTTAATGACTGCTTACTGTAGTGAAAACATGAATGGAAGGGTTAAAAAAAACTCTTACTTGTTCCCTGCAAAGATATACTATGAAATGGCCGGTGCAACCCAGTACAAAATAGCCACAGTAAATTAGCTAATGACTTTCTGAAATTTGTTGCATTGTTTTACATTGATTAAATAAAATATTTTTGACACATGAATTTTTCAACAGATGATTTTATCAGTAAATCAAGGAAGTCCCAAAATTGCAGGATTTCAGTGAGCTCTTTCTGTTCCACTTGAAAAAAATAACATTTCTGTCACAAGAACATTTTTTTTTCTTTAAATTGTGTGGCTAAACCTGAAAAGCGGTGTACATTTGGATTATGTCTTCTATTAAGTGAACATTTCTGCATTTAATCTTTTAATTTTTTCCAAATATTTGTTACTAATTAAATATCAAGAACAGACAAACATGTGCTTCTCCATAAGGACGATCACCTGTACAAAAAAAAACCTGTTGCACAAGAGAGGTGTTGGATAATGTCTAACTATAAAACGACAGGGAGAGGGAATGCCAAGTAATTATAACTGGATAGTCCGTGGCTTATGCATAATTACAAGGCAATGCACTCGGTGGACCTCAGAGCCTGAATAATGGATTACACATATAATTGCATTTGTACATGAAAAGCCCTTACAGGAAAAGAGTTGAACAGAACAGACTGGCTTGCAGATACAGAAGGAAAGAAATCACATTTGACTTTCATACAGTGAAGTAATGATGGAGTGGATCCAAATGAATTTTTTTCGGCAAAATATGGTGAAAAAAAGAGAATAAAAACATGTTTGTTCACATCCAAGCAAGTACAGTATAAAAGCAAATTTGCAACTGTACTCATTTCTAATACATGCAGACTTCACATTTCTTCATGCACTAACTATATATGGGATAACGTGATGTTATCTGTAACATCTGGTTGATACACTTATTACAATTATCAGAATATACTGAGACAAAGACAACAGGACCCAGGATGAAGTATTTGCATTTTGTGGGGATAGACATGAAGCTATGGAAAATGAAAGGTTATGATTAAAGAAGATGAAAAAAAGATTAGTTTTGGTGGCTATGTAGCAGGATTATGGAGATTTTTTCTTTATCCATCCTTATATTTAGAGGAACAGTGTAAAAAAGTGTGTATGGGACTACTTCTGTTAATATCTAGAGTTAGATAATTGATAAAGCTTGCTTTGAAAGAACAGAAATCAAAAAATTACACATAGCAACAATGGAAAAAAAGAAGTTAGTCACTTAATAATGTTAATACAGTTATGTAGAATGGCATACAGCCTGTGTTCACATAGGACCCTGCAGAGTGAAGAGTCTTCTCAAATTCAATATGTAAATTAGTCAAGTTTATTTCTATAGCACATTTAAAAACAACAGAGTTGACCAAAGTGCTGTACATCAGAAGTCCACTAAAATAACAATAACACCATCTCAAAACACAATGTGTAACAGGAACAATAATAGAAAATAAATAAAATAAATAAAAATAATAAAACCATAAAAGCAATCATCTAGAGGGATGTCACACTGGATCCAAACACCAAAGAGAATAAATATGTAAGTTTTCAGTAAAGACTTAAAAGTGTGTACTGTTTGAGCTGTGTGAATGTGGAGTGGCAGGCTATTCCACAATTTGGGGGCTGCTGCAAGAAAGGCTCGATCACCTCTTTGTTTTAGTCTGGTTCTAAGAGCATCTGGTTGGATGACCTCAGAGCTCTGAGAGGTGAATAAAAGTGCAGCAGCTCAGACAGATACACAGCTGGCAGTCCATTTAAAGCCTTAAAAGTAATAAGTAAAATCTCAAAATCAATTAGCCTCGTGTCTACCTTAGGTGGACTGAAAATATGCATACGTCCTTTTATTTCAAGCACCATATTTAATTAGAAGCTTTAAGATGAAGCTAAATTCTCAACATACCAATCATGTCTGTCTCTCAATAACTGCTTTGAATATTAACATATCTTTATATAACAGCCATTGTACTGTTATACTGTAATTATTAAACATGCAAACAATAAATACAAGCAGCAAACAAATGTGCAGACAAGTGATAAAACACAATAAAATAATACAAAAATATTCAAGAGAAAAAAAACCTGATGCATATATATCAGTTTTTTCATACATATATATGATTAATCTAGGCCTTTTAAGTTAACCTCAGGGCTGGTAAACTATGATGTAACTCAAACATTTGTTGATGTGTTTATGTCTGCCTCTCCTCAGCGCCCCCTGCGTCTCTGTCTGCAGCTCTACGTGCAGGCGGACGTGCATGCACGCGAGCAACAGATCTGGGCGCATGCGCAATTCATTGTTTTGACTGAAAATGCCGTCGGTTTCGAAAACGGCGGCCAATGCGTCTCCTCAAACCGAGAAACCTACCCACTATACGTGAGTAAAGCAGCTGCAAAAAAACACCGTAAATCTTCATCTCCGAAGCTGTTATTTGGACGTGCACCGACGCGCGTTAGCATTTCATGCATTCCTCAACTCTGGTGTGTGCGTTAAAACATGGTGCTTTTCCTGGCTTTGTGACTACCTAACGTTGCATAGCAAACAGCGACTGCACGCTAACGACATCACTACAAATGTAGGAAACATGCGCGTCTTAAATCGCCTAACGAATGAACGAACCATTGTCGGAATGTTTTACTACGATTTGACAAATGTTTTGCAAGGTTTTGAATGATCGTTTGGATATTACACCGTCAACTTGGACTGCTAAATGATTAGCCAGGAACTCGCTAACCAGTCTGCTTGTAAATAGCTCGGCCTTATTTTGAGTTCCCCCTTGTTACGCACATTTACTTACGTACGCTCACGGACTATCAAGCGGCGTTACGGGAAAATACATACATAGCCTGGGCTGTGAATACCAACCTAACGTTTGTGACCCAAAATATTTAGTAGGCTACGACTAGCAACAAATACGACACGACACCGCCTCTGAAGTTTTTCCTAGCCAAGTATTTACCTGTTAGCAAACAATTACAACATAAAGTGTCTCCTAATTGTTTGTCTTTGATTTCGCTCGTTGTTGCAGTTACTTGAAGGAGTTCAGGACAGAGCAGTGCCCGTTGTTTCTCCAGCACAAGTGTACGCAGCACAGACCCTTTACGTGCTTTCACTGGCATTTTCTCAACCAGCGGAGAAGACGACCCATCAGAAGGAGAGACGGGACGTTTAACTACAGCCCGGACGTGTACTGCACGAAATACGACGAGACCACGGGAATCTGTCCAGATGGAGATGAGTAAGTCCTCCACACAACCCTGTGGTGCTGATGCAGTGGCAGACACATGGTTAGCGTTTAGTTTAAATGACTGGGATAATGGTCAGTGAGTGAAGCACGTCAGAATTTGAATTTAACAGTGCAGAAATTTGTTTTAATCTGGGCTTCATGTCAGTGTTGGATCATATTTATACTGTGCTTGTACTTAAGAGTTATGTCGGTCTCTGTTTGTTATATGCAGAACATTTAGAAGCTTCTCTGTCAACGTAGTACTTTAGTTTTTAACCCTTTCATGCATGAATTGTGTGCAACATTTTCTGCCTTATTGTACTTCCAAAAAATCTTTGAAGTTTTCTCACTTTAGTGAAATTCAATTGTATGTTCAGTCTGCCTTTTATTTTGGTCAATTTTCCTCAGATTTTGTCCACTTTTTCTCAGATTTCTGATTTTGTTCACATTTCTTCTTTTTGCATTTAATTTTGTTCATTTCCTTGATTGGTTTGTTCATTTTGTGTCTTCTTTTCTCATTTTTATTACAATTTTGCTAATTTGTTTTCATTTTTTATTGTTTTGTTAATTTTTCTTCTGATTTTGTTCACTGGTTTTCATTGTCCTTACCATTTTGTACCTTTTACTTTTTATGCTCAAGCCCATTTTTCCTGATTTTGGTTGTGGACGCCATCATGAAACAGACTTTTGTAGTTGCTGAAAAGGCTTTTTTTCATTTAGCGGTATTTGCAGAAGTATAAATGAGTGGAAAGATTTCATTTGTTACTGCTATGTAATCTGAAGCATTCTCTATCTTTAAAAGATATTCTAATAGACTAACGTTTCCCAGCATGGCCATGTGCATTAATTTTATATTGTTTGAAAGGCAAGGTTTGTTGTCTCAGTGTAATTCATTATCAAGTGACATTATAAATGAGTGGCCTGACTTTAATCACCATTTCAGTGCAAGTGTAGTCTATTAAAAAGCCTAAAAAAACGGCTTTTTGCAAAAAAAAAAAAAACAAGATGCAGTAAGATGCAAATCCATGTGTGTTTGTTCATTAATTCAGCATGATTTTTTTAAAACTACATAATATGCTGGGTCACGAAGTCTCAGAAATTGCCCCGAGCACTATTTCTTAGTATCATTTCAGTATCTCACCATTGTACTAATTACATCATCTTGCAGATGCATATAATGCTCCTATCTAATTCAGAAATGAATTGCACTTTGTTAAAAATGATAATGAGATGCATGATTGTCTATATCTGGTCAGATATAGGTCATTTTAAACTGCACTGCATCTTCTCACAGTGCACATCAATTCAGAGATGCACTTATGCACAGATTGCTTCTTGCATTGGCTTTTTTTTTTGCTGCAGTTATCAGTTTCATTGGTTTTGTGAAACATTGATTGAGCTAAGTGCAGTATTTTGTCATATTTGAATTTTTGCAGTGTTTTGATTCACATTGATCAAGCCTTAAATTTCTTCAATTTTCCATTTCACAAAGAGCCTATTGACAGTGTTTGTGGTGATCTTGTGTTGTTACAGTGCATCCTCTTTCATTTAGCATGGTTTGCTTTTTCCTCTTTCCTCACAGAGACAACTAGTTTCCAAACATTTTGTTGCTTGTTTGTGGCTTTAGGAAAGTTGAGCATTGATTGAACTGTCGAGTGACACAGAAACTCTGAATCCTTGAAATAGGTGACACATTTCCCATTTAATTTGTAGCAGTGAGTGACTAAAGACCACGCTTCTTTTCAACTGCTTCTCTGTTTGAATGTGAGAATTGAAAATGGTGTGTATCACCTAATTGGGCACCTGAAATAAAAGTATTCAATTAATAGCCTACAGTGAATGACTGCAGTCCTTACAATTCCTGTTCTGCCAATGGCAGCTATTTTTGTGTGACCTTATGTGTTGCTATGGCAACTGTTGCTGCTCAAGAAAGGCAAATTTGGTTTATTCACAAGGCTTACTTGCCATATATTTCCCGAGGCAGTGTAGAGTCTCAGCCCTGTGTTTACATCACATTTCTATGAAAATGAGGTTCGTTGTAATTGTATTAACCTGTAATGTAAATTACCTACTGAGTGTGATCTTAATACCTCGTTTGCATTACCTTTTAAAAGTCAGTGCATTGCTTTTAGGTTTATTCTCATAATGATCATGTTATATAATACATGCTGCCCGCACAGACATTTACTGTCATGAGCTACAACCACATTTTGAATATTATACAATTTAAAAACTAAATTCTGCTAAATGTCACATATTATGAGTAGTTTGTCAGGTTTTGTTGCACTCACATTTTTTTTCTAAAGGGGTATTCAGTCTTTTTCCTCCAGATGAGTTATTAAATTCCTTTTCTTGTCTCAGCTGCCCTTATTTACACCGGACCACTGGTGACACAGAGCGCAAGTACCATCTACGCTATTACAAGACTGGCACTTGTATCCATGAGACAGATGCTCGAGGGCATTGTGTGAAGAATGGCCTCCACTGTGCTTTCGCTCATGGGCCACACGATCTCCGACCTCCAGTCTATGATATCAGGTAACAAACTAAGCAAATGGTGACCTGTCTTATCAATAACAAGCTTCATTATAGGATGGAGAAATGAGACAGTTTATACCAACTTAATAGGATTAGGAGTTGAATGGATGGGCACATTTTGAGTTGGCTTTAATTGGGTGGCTTGACACATTTTGGGAATACATATTGACTACATCCTATAATAAAAAAAATATCTGTGATATAAATATGTTTTTGACTGCATTGTGCAGCTTGGTGTGTATGTACTCAAAATTGCCTTGTTTGGTATTGTTTTTGCTGTATCTTGTACAGAGAGATCCAAGCACAAGAGGCCCTCCAGAATGGACAGTTGGGGTCTGGTGAAGGTATTCCTGATCTGCAGCCAGGTGTATTGGCGAGTCAAGCTATGATTGAGAAAACCCTGACGGAAGATCCCCGCTGGCAAGGTGAGTAACCTGCTGAATTCAAACACCCAGTCTTAGTTCAATGAACAACTAAAAGAAATGGTACATTAATGCCTGATGCTGTCTTTCTGCAGACACCAACTTTGTTTTAGCCAATTATAAAACAGATCAGTGTACTAAGCCCCCGAGACTATGCAGACAGGGCTATGCTTGTCCCCACTACCACAACAGTAGAGATCGTAGACGAAATCCACGAAAGTTCAAGTATAGGTGAGTCGGCACTCTGTTTAGGTGATGGAAATTATGCGGGACTTGGTGTTGTGCTGCAGTGTGCTGAGGCTGTGGTTCTGTGAATGCAGGTCAACTCCTTGTCCGAATGTGAAACACGGGGATGAATGGGGCGAGCCATCTAAGTGTGACAGTGGAGACAGCTGCCAGTATTGTCATTCTCGCACTGAACAACAGTTTCACCCCGAGGTGAGTGAATTTCCCCGTTGTCTAAGAAATTGTTCATATAACAGTGTAGTGTAGTTAAAGCTGGGTATCGTTCAATTTTTTTTCAGTGCCAGTGCTGATACTGCAGTTTCAGTGGCAGTTTCCTGTTTGGATACCTACAAATGAAAGCTATATCACACATTATCATACAAAACTTTAGGTTTATTGTATTTTTATTCATTAAAACTGTCTAATAGCAAAAAATAAATGCATTAACCATAACTTGAAGTTGTTAACATATTAAATAACACACATACAAGCCATCCATAAATTATAACACTAGTTTTCTGTGTCTCATAAAAGTACTGTGGCTAGTACCCACCCCTGATTGCAATATAGTTGAGTAAATTGGGTCAGAGCTGTATGAAAGCCTTAGGCTGAGCACACAGATAGAAAATTATATAACTAGAAAATATTTAATGTTGTCTGTATTAATTTATTGTATAATCAACTCTGCAGTGCAGACATGATGTTGTAACTTTATTCTGTTTTTTCTTCTTTTTTAAGATCTACAAATCTACCAAATGCAACGACATGCGACAAACTGGATACTGTCCCAGAGGACCGTTTTGTGCATTTGCACATGTAGAGAGTAAGTGAAAGTCATTAGTCTACTTAAAGGGTAGTACTGACATTATGGATTAAATGTGATTTTTCTCCATTTGTAGCACAAATCACATTGTTTACAGCTGCTTTAAGTGTTGAAACTGGTTATTTTCTGTCCATCTGATGAGTAAACAGTGTGTCATTAACATACCTGGAATAAAGTACGCAACTCTTCTTGCAAAAATCACATGAGTATATAGGCTCATCCGTGTGTGTGTTGGTGGATTTGGCTACACAGACCCTTTCCTCTGCCTGGATTTTCTTTTTTTGTGTCGTTTCAGTCTGATTTTTCTCTGTATGGGCCGTTTGTGCAGTGAGGAGTGAATTTGTAACTCCATCTAACCAGTGTTATGCTTATGTCAGTGTCCCACAGCTTGTAGGGGCAAAAGCAACTAGAACTCACAAGACAAATATGGAAGTGATCAGTTTTATTTCTCTCTGGTTTCTTTACACTGAGTTTTGTGATCACATGGTCGACTTTAAGTCTGCTGCAGAGTATACTTGCATTGAAAACCCTTTAAAATCCGTCTTTTTTTTTTTTTCGGTATTTCGCTTCCATAATCTGTTCACATGCCAGCTCTATTGTCGAGCCTCTCATGCTGTGTTTGAGCCTAGTGGAGGGGGGCGAGTTTGAATAACACTGAATGTAAACGGGACAAAAGGAAAGTTGCGTACTTTACCTTTTAACATTGTTACAGCCTTTTTAGTTACATTCATTCATCCTCAGGAATTCCCTCTACAGACGAGACCATGGGCTCATTGCTAACAGCAATACAGTCGAGTTCACAGTCGCAGCTGGGCTCTCAGCTGTATTCCGAGTGTCCAGTCAGTGAGTGGAACAGTGGAGGAAACTCCACCACCAGTGCAACCAGTAGCAACGGCCAAGTAGGAAGTGTACGTTTTCTGTGGCGTTATACCATGTCTTACTTTTTCCAAATGCCTGCTTAATTAGCCATATCATACCAGTCATTACTCCTCAATATATATGTTAGCCATCTTTTATATTTATTTGTTGTCATGTTTTATTTTAATGCATTATTTGCCACATTTTCTGTTACTGTTCCACATTTCATCTTAGTAGTTTAAAAGAACTAAAGCACAGACTATGAAGGATAGTTTAGTAATAAAATTAGCCAGAATTGAACGTTTTTGTTGTTAAAGTACATTCTCCAACTTAGAGGCCCACGTCAAGCAGTGATCACCTTGTCATGGTTTATTTATTTACTGCATCTTCATTTGATTAAGATCATGTCCACTTCTCTTTCTCAGGTTTCATGTTCTAATAGCTCAACTGTAACTCCAAGCTCAGGAAGCGACAGTTTGTTATCCCCTGTGGGATCCATCAACAGGCCCAAATCCTTAACTAGTAGTAGTTTATGTTCAGAGTCGACCACATCCAGTGTCTCATCTCTGACGTCTAACTATCCTAAAGCTCCGGGCTTTGAACGTGAGGATCAGGTACACAGACTGCTCTCGATAGCTCTAGAACCGGTAGAACATACACACAAATCAGGGCTCAGGGATTTCATTTAAAGCTACTGATTTATTTAATTTTCTTCGTTTGTTGCCATGTCTGGTCTGTAAATTGTATTTGGTTTTATACATTTGTCATTTTCATTAATTCAGTAGCTTTCATTTTTTTTAATAATTTCTCATTCATGTTATGTGTTAAGCATTTAATGTGATGCATGTGACTTTTAAGATACATCTGTGGAAATGCAGTATTGAGCATTCTTTATAAAATCAAATGAATACATATTTTCTAATAGTTCTGAGAGGCCTATTTTAGTCAACCTAAACCAGTATTTATTTATTTATGACATAAATATAATTTATATATAAGAATGCTGTAAATAAAAGAATATGACTAGTGTTTTTTTTAAACAACATTTGGTCATTTGAAGATAGATTTATGAACTTTGATTGTTTACTTGAATGCAATGTTAATCTGTCTGGTTTGTTGAGTTCAACAACCTTTGACAGAAATAGCAGTGGGAACACAAAAAGGTTCTGTAAATGAGGCCAAAACTCAGAACAAAATGTAGACATTTTAACTACACGACTCAGGACTTACCTTCCATTTATCTAACAACATATACTTTTATTGACTTGCCAAAGAGAAATTCTCCCCACATGTGGCACTTCATAAGAGTAACATTGAGCCCATTTCTTCTTTGTCAGCCCTATAACTATATTTAATAAAAACATCAAAAGCATATCATTGCTACCTGCCTTTATCACATTTAAGATTATATTATCACCCAGGCCTACTTCCAAATAACACTGTAACATATAGTGTAAGGTTGACACTTGTCCTTGAGTTGATGTAGTCTATTCTGTGATTTTGAAATGTCCATGTGTCTCAAGTAAATGTGGATATCCAACATTTTAGCTCAGCTGAATAAAGTCACATGCACACTAACTAAATTATTAAAAGTAAAAAAATCCTTTTATTCAAGCACATGTAAATGAATGCGAAGTTGCCCAAAATTAGAACTGTGTTGTTGAAATGTGCCATTTTATGTCTTTTATAGATTAAAAACAAGGGGCAAGGAGATCAAAAACTGATGGACCAAGACAAACAAGTATGTGTGGTTTTCTTTATGACTAGATAATGAAGCACAAAATAGTGGCTTGTATATTTCTACATTAAAGGAGACCTATTGTACACAAGTTGATTTAATAACAATACTCCTAGTTTTCAGCCCTTTAAATGCAAATGAGCTGCTACTGACCACACCCATTTCCTGTGTTTGCCATGGACTCCCTGGCACAATATGTTAGGATGGTTGCATGGCTCTTTTGGGTTTTCTTGTGATAACACAAATATCCAGAAATCCAAATGGCTCATGTCAGATCCAGTTATCTGAAAAAGGCTAACATTATTTTTAGAGCAGTAGTAAAATTTACTGTATTAAATGATTTTTCACAATATGTCTCCTCCTTCAAGTTTTGTTATTGCCAATTTATTGTGTGGTAAGATGGTTTGATGTCAGTAGTAAAATGTTTGTTTTTTTTATTTCATGGTTCCTTTTAGACACAAAATACTGTATTCTCTGCTGTGAACCCTTTGGCATCCAGCTTTACCTCCAGTATAACATCCAGCTTAGCATCCAGTATTGGCTCAGACAGTTCTTCACCTACCACCTTATCAACAATGAATGCAAAAGCCACTCCTTTCTATCCAGGGAGCAACACCGTGGAGTCTGTTATAGGTATGTATGGCTGAAGGTGCAGTTGATTTCTGACTGCTGTCGGTTTGTGTTCTGTCGTTGATGCGCTTTGTTTCCCTCATCAGGTTCTGCTCTGGACCTCAACTTCAGTGACATTAATGTTGCATCTCTTGATAAGGAGTTAGAGGAGCAAGACAATAATGTAGGGCTGGCAAGTAAGTCGCTTCAGTTGTTTGACTTTTTCATCACAAGTAGCCTCAGTGCAACTATTACAATAACATAATTGAATCTGTCCACAGGTCAGCGGGTGCTAAGTGGCTCTGCTCCTGTGAACATTCCTGGCTCCCTTGCACGGTCGTCCTCTTTTAATTCCTCCTCATCGCTCTCCACATCCCCTCTCAGCTCCCTGTCCCAGTCCCTTTCTCAGTCCCTGCTGTCTGGAACGGTATCTCAGCAAAATCAACCTTCAGCAATGTTGGCCAAGCAGGAGCATGGCCTCCTGGGAACACCCACCTCCTCCTCTCAGAACTCTTTGGGTAAGCTGATAAGATAAACCTTTATTACTCCCACAGTGGGGAAATTCACAGGAAGCATCAGATATTTTAGTTCAAGGGAGCAGGAAAGAATTCAGAGCAGATTTGACTTTTATTCTGAGAGTGAATGTGATTTCTCAAACCGCTACGTTCACAACTATGGACTGAAAATAGATTTTAATAGGATTAATGCTCCCAAAGCTTTAAATAAAAATTTGGAAATGGGAATTCATAGTCACAGTAACAGTTGTCTGACGTGCTTGATCTTCTGTTTTGACTGCACTGCCCAGGCTTGAATGGAGGAGCCAGCAACATTTGGGACTTTGTAAGTGGCAGCTTTTCACCCAGTCCGTCTCCAGTTTACAGCGGCCTGACCTCCACGAGCAGCAGTGCAGATGTGGCGCGCCTCTTCAGAGAGCTGGATGAGGCCAAGAGGAAGATCAAACAGTGGGAGGAGGCCTGGCATCAGGTCAAGCAGGTCAGCATGTTTTCAGTGTCTCTGTGTCAAGTGGCAGCCTCTTTTCATGGTGTTCAATAGGCCTGCCTGCTGTGAGAAAAGATTGGACTTGCATAGCATTGGTCAGTATTGAAATGCAGATATGATGTATTATGGTGAGTTATAGATAAATCTGGAATGATGCAAGGAACCACTTTAGTAATTCACATTTTTGCTTTTTGAACAGTGAAAAATGCTTAAATTGCTAAACTAAGCTTGGTGTATTTTTTGGAAAATTGTGTTTTAGTGTATAAAAACTTGTTCTTATTAATACACACTGACATCCTTGTAAGAGCTGTGATTTTGTGCTTAATTTGATGATCTTGTGATTTCATGCCAAGTGTGACTGTTTATCCGCTGTAAATAAAATTCTCTTTTTGATGAGTTATCATGAAATCATCACAAAGATGATTCATCTGTCTGTATTTTCTTCTTGCTAGTTTTTCTTAATCAGAATATTTGCATTTCCAGGCCTGTGAAGCCTGTCAGAAAGATGCTCACGAAGCAAAGGAACAAGCAAAAATGGCCGAGGCGGAGCGGCAACTGGCAGAACAGAAATGGGAGGAGACAGAGCGCAAGCTGAAAGAGCTCCAAGGGGACTTTGACGTGCTTTGTCGCACCCCCGGGACACCTCTTCTACGTAGCTACGGCGAGCTAGACCAGCTCCCTTTGTCTAAGCTTCACTCCATCCAGAGTCAGCTGCGTAATGACCTAGACCTAATAGACGGGGTAAGAAAGACGAGATCACACACAGCATTTCATTTGTAGCACCTAAATACTTTTAAGATGGTTTCTCCTTCAAATCAGATTTTCATCAAGCATGCTTATTTGACAATAAAACTGCATGAACTGTGTGTTTCCCTAAGTTGCAGCTGATATTCGTTCTTCTCTTCCCCAACAGGTAATATATCAGCTTCAGTCAAAGAAATGTATAGTTTGCCAAAAGCATGATCGTTGCATTGTTCTGCAGCCTTGCCAACATTATGTACTATGTGAGAACTGTGCACCTAGTAAAACAGAATGCCCCTACTGTAGAACAAAAATACTGAAGTGGTGATGAACAATTACTCGAGGTACTATTTAAAGATTTAGCCCTTTGAAAAACTACTAATAGATATATTACATTTTCTATATAGCAATGTCTGTTTGATACAGTGATTGATTTCATCAAGAATTCAATGATGTTTGACTGATAAGACATGGTATAATTAGACTGTTTTGAAAGTGGGCTCTTTTAGCTTTTGCCTGTTTTATGTAAACATCAGCAGAATAATTTTGTATATGAAAAAGCCCTGTACACATAATGAGAGCACTGTATCACTCGCGGCACTCTTTTTACCCATTTCATCCTGTGTATTTGGCACATTTTCCACATGTATCAGTGTGTTTTCCCCAAAAGTAATGCAAATTGTCATTGCCAACAAAAATTGCAAATAAGCTTGGGAATGTGTGTCCGGCTGTGTTTTTGTCGTTTAAACGAGAGTACTCAACACTGCACTTATTTGGATATTGAGGAAAAAAAGGCATCTTATACTTAATGCACTTCGCTGAAACTTGCAGAGTGAGATTTCAAGAGAAAAGGACATGAAAATGCTTTAGTAAATCTATCACATCACAGGTAATTCTACTTGATGATATTTAATATGCTGTCTTCTGTGTCAAAATACATATGTCCACATTTAACAGTGCTTGTAAGATGTCCTTTGTCACATCTGGCAAGACCTAAAGGTCGTTTTGAAAGTGGAAATCTTTTGTTAAAACCGATTTTCACGATGACAATGGCAGCTGTTCTGTTTGCCAGGAAATGGAGACGGTGACTTCACTTTCACATGGTGATGTTAATCATAAAACAGGCAAAACTAAAGCAGATTTTTATTTTTGAGGAGATGTATGTTGGAGCAAAATGAAGAACTCAGATGATCAAAAGCAGAACTCATACTTCATGTGTGTCTAACCACTCCTGTACCGTGATTCTGCATATTAAAATCACATGACCAGTGTTAGAAATGTCCATCCGTGGTCTGAGGAATCTGCTCACTCCACCAGGCACCAAGTCTGACATTTTCTCCAAAATATTCTCCAACAATGAAAACTGAAAATAATGAAAAATGTGCAGATTTCAAAACATTGGCATCTAGTGAGATTTAACCAGATCTGTATGTGTAAACCCCACTCACGGAAACTCATGAATGTTCCGTTTTGCGTGTTCCTCTTTAAGTAAAGTTATGTTGAACCCAAACGTTTCGTACAAATAACATTTTCTTAAAAACCAACCAGTCAAGCATCATTATTTTGACCAACTTTCTGGAAGTTTGATTTCTTTTTAAAGCACTTTGTTGATGTGGGACTTTATTAAAGGGTATATAGAAATTTGCTTTAAGCTGCTTTGTAGGTATTCCTTTGTGTCTTTTGTAGATTTATACGTTTTTTTCTATATAAGCTATTGTCTGAAGCTTTTGTGTGTACTGTGAGACATAATTTGAATATTTCATGTTTCCTGTTGTTAAATCATGGCATGGTTCTACATATTAAGATTTCATAGAAAATACTTAATAGTTTCTACTTTTCATAGTTAGATTTATAAAATTTCAATCAAATAAGTGCAAATTTAAAATGTATCTTAGGCATAACCAGCAGCTGTAATATCAGTAAGGCACATGCTACATGTTAAGGCTATTATTCAATCAATTAGTTTCCTTTTATAGAGATTTATATAGCCTAGCCATTAGAAAGCATGTATTGTATTTGCTAAAGGCCTGAAAAGGTGGATTTTATTTTCTTTTTTGTAGGAATCTAGCCTCCTGACCTTGACTAGAACATATCGGCCTCTAACTCTAAAGTGCCTTCACCTTAGTTAGAAACATCATGTCTAAAATTGTCAGTAATACACAAGTAGGTGAAGCTTGTGCACAGGTTTCTGCAAAACTTGTACCATGCATATGTGTGTATATACATATAAATGCTCGTGCGTTTTGGCCCAATCTCCTTAAGTAATTCTGCAGACGATAATTGAAAACATTGTCAGTGCCTGTGTCCTGACTTCAACCTTAGAGATGACCCCCCCCCCCGACGACAACAACCCATCTGGTCATTCCTTAGTCGTGGTGCTTTTTTGGTGCCGCTTACTGTAAGTCTTTAGAATTAGGTTTTACAATTTCACATCTGGAAGTATGCAAACATTGGACACATGGATTTGTACAGCAACATCTAAAAAAAGCTTTTGAAACAGTTGGGTAACATTGTTGTAACTCCTGCAGTGAATGAAGAATTCCATAGTTAGCCTGTAAGTTGGATTTCTGCATAGGATTTGTGCTTAGTCTCTCTAATTGAAATGACCTTCTACTGTGTTAAATCTTTTATTCTTGCTTTAAATTCAATAGAAAAATCATGTATCTCCAGGTACACCTTTTTGCTACTTATAAATATGGGAAGATGCAGTGTTTACATTCACTTAAATGACAATTAAGCCACTCAGAGGACAAATATTGGGACAAGTTATGGTATTTTAGCATTTCCATGGTTATATTACAGCATAAAAGGCAGGCTAAGCACTTCTGGTATTGCATGTTATGCGATATATTAACCAGCTATAAAAAAAAAAGAAAGTTAAAAAAAAGGTCGCACTGTGTCACACTGCCAGAATATTTGTATTGATTTACTTTTAGAGTAGTAAAGGCTTAATAATTTCCGCAAGCTTCGCTGCTACTGGAAAAGGTATTAATGTAGTTTCTTGTAATACGTTTAGATGTTTGAATGTTGTGCATCCACAGCTCAGATTTCAGAAACCATGAAACGGTCCGTCTTATGTGACTAAATCTAGTTTGATTGCATTTTTTTCATTTGTAAATTCATTCGTCAGGTTTTCTGTACTTTCGTAAATCACTTAGGATGATGTCACAGACATGTTCTGCTATAAATTGTCCCTTTCTGATCGACATTATTGTACCTGTGTCGCGTTTGTTTTCCTCCATACACTGAGGAGCAGTGTACGGCGCAGCTAATTTCACAGGGTCTTTTGGTTGGTGATTTTCTTTTGTTTTGCCTGTGAAGCCAACAAAATTAATGATGTCTAGAGTAAAATTCTAAAACTGAACCAAAGTGGTGTTTGAGTAGCTGTCCAAATATGTATTCTAAAGGGAAAATTTACCCTTGAACAGAATTCGGATATAAAGTATTGCTATAGTGATATGTGTGCAGGGTGCGGATTTGTCTGAAGCCGTTAAGCGGCGTCTCGATAATAGCAAGTCGGGGAATTCTGTTTTTGGTTGGATTTTTGCTTTAATATTTCATTCAGTAGGACAAAATCTCCTCTTAGAGACTAAAGGACAAGACTATGCCAATGGCTTTTGCTTACATTAATGGACTTGAGCCCATGTTTTGCAGTTTTACCAAAGACCTGTACTGTTATTTCTTGTGTATTACATTTCATCAATTTTTATGTGTGAGAAATTTAATTAGATCTAAACCAGTAAATCACCTAGAACCTTAAATAGATTCATTAACAGTAATTGATGGCAACCTTTCTGTCTAAAGTTAGCTATAGTGAGTTGATCAAAAATGCATGCATCGGATCCTTACAAAATGTGTATTTGTACATTTGATTTTTGTGTTAAGTATACAATGACGTTTATGGCAGATTTGTGCAATACTGGCTCGCACATGCTGACCTTAAGCGAGGATTCAGTGTCAGTTTAATCGTTGTCTACAGTGAAGGAATGTCAAAGGTGAATGACATCTGTTTGTCTGAAGTGGCCATATAGACTTCACTACAGTACTGTTCTGAAGTTCATTTTGTTTGCTGATTTTAATTAACTACATAATCTCAATCATTTTGGAAATTGATGGTTATGCATTTGATGCTGTTCTGATAGGCCTACAGTGACTGTAAGGTGCTTTCTTTTTACCTGACTCTTTGTTTTTTGTTTCTTAAAGCCGTGGTCCAAATTAGTCTTTTCTTTTGTAAATTACAGGGACAGATGATGATTGTTACAACCATCAATGGCAGATACAGACTTTATTAAAGCTGACTTCTTTATCTCTCGTGGTCTACTTGCCCCAGTCTGAAGCAAACGTTGTAAGCACAGCTTACGTTTCTTAAAATTATCCAGCGGACAAATTGCCCCTTCATCTGTGCCTTGTATGGTTACATAATTTTGATTGGTTTGAAATGAATATTTCACTGAGACAGTGTTTTCTTTTGAACAAATGAAATACTATTTAATTAGAATCAAAATTTCAGTGCCTTACCATATTTCTGTGGACCACAATGTGATTTGAAGTGATCCTGGATATCCAGGACACTGACACCAGAAAAATCAGAGGTATGTTTCACAGGAAGAAGTGAAGGTTATATTGGATATATATTCATGTCTCTCAGTCTGTATTTGCCATAACACCCAAAAACACAGCAATACTTACCATCAAGTACACGATTTTGATCTCAATTTGTCATTTGGCACCAAAACCCAACTGTTTGTAAGAAAAAGCACCAAATGGGAAAAATCTTGTAAATGAACTGTAATAGATGTATCATTATGCTCTGCATTGAAATAGTTAAATCTATTTTGCATTATTGTTAGTTGTTGTGTTGTCTTTTTGTTTTTAATATTATAAAAATGGAGCCTGAAGATTTATGCAATCTTGTACATGTATATGAGTGTGATGTATGGAGCTGTTCAAATTAAGTAAAAATACTAGTACAACAGGTGTTGTCAACCGTAAATAATCTGAATGTGGAACCACTGGTTCCATATTGTTTAGAAAATTTCAGTAGAAATGTTATTTTAACATTGAAGCCCTGAAATATTGAATGTATTGTTCTAAATTAGATATTCAAGGAATAGGTCACTGGAATATTATGGAGCGCGATTAATTCATTATGATGTAGCATCTAGTTGTGAACTGCTATTCAATAAAAATTTATTAGAACTAAAAACAAAGTTTTCAAGTTTCTATTTGTCAGTTTAATGAGGAAATATAAGGAACAAATGTATTTTTATCAGGGTCATATGGTGATTTACTACAGAATGTGTTATTTCTGAGGAAACTGCATTTTAAGAATTTATTAATGTCAGTGGGTTAAGACATTATTTATAGATTTAAATATATGTCCAATATTTTGTAACCAGCTATGGATATGTAGGAAATTCTCTACTGATAATCGTAGAAATAACTCTGTTGGTATATTGATATGTTTTGTGTTGTGAACACAAAAATAGGTGCAAGTCTTAGAAATACTAGATATTGCTTTTCTACATTGAGGATTGTCTATCGCATATTTTCTGTAGTGTATTCCTACTTGTAACACTTGTTAAATTGTTACACTACAGTTATGCAATGGTTTACAGAGTTCACAAAATTATTTTTATCATCTTGAGAATTAAAATAATTTTTCATCTGAAACGTGTGGATACTTTGTGTCTTGAGCGACAGAACCGGGTTCTCCTCAATGCTACATGTCCCACAAAAGTGAAGACACCAGAGGGGGCACAAGTGACATTTACAGCATTGTAGTTGTGTACAAAAACAAATATGAACATCTAAAGCAAGGATTTATTGAGCAATATTGGAATAGAAGTTTTTTATGATTGACTGGCACAGCTTATTGGAGACAATGCATCAGACACATAACGCATGAGCTCTTTGACCTGAGGGAGAAACAAGAATTGGAGGAGAAATGACAAAACAGTCAATTCAGTGAGAAAGGGTTGACTTGAGTGATATTTTTATTTGCCTCCATTTCACTTTTCGTGTAGACAATCACTCTCAGATATTCCAGGTCTGGTCTTTCTGTATAAATCTGTATAAAGTGTAGTAATAACAGAAAAAAGAGTAAGTGCAGATAATTCATACTGGTCACAAAGGCAAGGTGCTGTGAAACTGACTACAGTATATGTATTTAAGTTTATTTTCTTTTGTTCAATTCCTGTTTTATTTTCTTCATTTTCTTGAGCATTCGTTCAATTTTGCCCAGTTTGCTTCTGAATTTATTCATTTTTATAATTATTGGGTTCATTTTTGTTAACTTTGCCTCTGAATTCATATATCCTCATGATTATTTGGTTCATTTTTTGCTTATGTTGTTTGTGATTGTGTGTATTTTCTTGATCATTTGGTTCCTTTTTGCTCATTTTACTTATGAATGTATTCATTTTCATAATTATTTTATATTGTCATGACTATTTGATTCATTTTTTATCACTGGTTCTTGATTTTGTTCATATTGATTATCTGGGGGGGGGAGGAACCATCTAATAATACACACACACTGCTGCTCAGGTCTGTATAGAGTGAACCAGCTCAAAGCCTCAGCTCACCTTCTCACGTCTCCCTGGTGACAGCAGTGTGCCAGTGATGCATGTTGCCTGCTCCTGATCTGTCCAGCCACCAGATGGCGGCCTGACCTCAGCGGCTGCTCCAGCAGGTCGAGGCTGTGCAGTGGGCTGGTGAAGGGAAGCAGCACACAGATTGTTTGCCAGAGTCAACTGTGCATCACAGACCCTGGTACCGGTAAACAAGCAATACAGGACATTTACAAAGGTCACCTGGAACAGTCATATGTCAACATCTAGTCCTGATGAGTCACTGTCAGTCCCAATAAATGATGAAATAATTTATAGGGATCCGTTCTACTGATAACTGATTGAACCATGTTTGTTTGCTTTAAAATGACCCCACTGGAGGTAAAACCCAACTTCATGAAAACTGAAACACTTAATTATTATGTTTTTGCCAGCATTTGTTTGTTTGTTACTTGGCAAAATAACTCAAAAAGTTATTAACAGATTCTGATGACATTTTCAGGATACCACAGAAATGAGGATAATGAATAATTTATTAGATTTTAGTGGTGATCTGGGTCACATTCTGGATCTACGAATTTTTCAAAGTATTCTTTGTCATTGCAAGATGAGGCCAATTTCAATTCTGTTTGTAACGTTACAAAAACGTAGAGATTTGATTAAAAAATATGAGACAATATCCTTATAGTTTCTACCATACAACAAAGTTTGATCCAGATGCCAGTAATATTCTGGATCTGGTGATCTAGACTGCTCAAATTTTTAGGACTGATTGGAAACATACAACTGCAAGGTAACAACTACAAATATGCAGCTAATGTCAAATAGCTGAAACCCAGCTGATTCAGTACAGTGTCAGCAGATTCGACGTATCTTCAATATTTACGGAGCTAAATCCAGAAGAAACACAGCATTATGAAAGTATTATTTTTCATAAATAAATGTTGAACTAATAATATGTATGTGAATCCAAATGCTAATGGTAGATTTTCATGGTCAAACAATCCAATAATGAGGGTCAAATACATTAATAATACTACTTTTGGATGTAATAACAATATGGGGGAAATGAGGTTAGGTTCAAATGATAATGGTGGGTTTTCATTATGAAGAGAAACCAATCTGCCTTTGTGGAGGTCTGTGTTCTGAGTGCTGTTGGAGTGGGAGGAGTGACATGCAGCAAAGGTCACATTTGAACCCAGGCTCCTGCAATCAGGCCTGAGCCATGTGGGCGCACTCTACCAGGACAAGCCGCAACATTTTTGTTACCAAAAATAAATGTGAGACTTTACAAAAAATAAGTCAAACTACATGTATTTTATAAAAGGAAAATACAGTATATGAAAAAATATCGATCTACTTTTGGTTGTTTACAGGTGAAAATCATCTTCAGTTACCAACACAACTGAACTAACATTTGAATTAAATTGGCCCAAGCTCTACCCTTCCACAAAATTTCTTTGAAACCGGGTCAGATTTTGCATAATCCTACGAACAGACAAATAGACAATCCAACAGACCCTGGTGAAAATATGACAGTCATTGAACAAAAACGTTCAAGCAGAATGTTGTTGTTTTTTTTTCTCAAAATAGGGTGGTGGAGGAGTCATATACATTTTTGTTGGATGCCAGAGTGTATGACTGCTTGGTGTATTGTGTTGTTGACACACTTCACTGCACATGGGTACTCAGTTTGCAAAATATGGACCAAGTGCCATTCCAACAATACGCAAAGGGTGTATACAGGTTTTAGGAAGTGGCTTACAAACGCTATAAAAAGCTGTGAAAAAGGCCACCATTTTCATTTTTGTACATTTTTGTTAAAGCCAAAAAGCTGCGACTTTCAAGGGATGAACTATGACGTGACAGTCCTTCAGTGGGACAACGCTCGGCCATGCCCCTCATACATCAGAACGGTAAATCTGCAGGCACAAGGGGCAAATGTCTTGCCATGGCCACCATACTCCTCAGACCCTAACCCCACTGAGCATCTGCGGGACACCCCTAACAGACCAATCAACAACAGGGCTCCTCGTCCACAGAACAGGCTGCAGCCGGCGTGGAGGAACAGTGCCACACCCCCAACGCAGAACTAGTTGCCTGGTGAGAAGCATCTGTCAGTGTATTACTGCCTGTACTGAAGAGAATGGGGATCATACCCATTACTGACTTAAAACTGGCAACAATTTATTCTTGACAACTTGTTAAAAAAATTAGACAAACCTTGACCTGAAAGTTTTCATAGACTGTCAGGATATAGTTCTGTTTTAAGTTAATATTTTTTCCAGTGGCATGATGTTTTGTTGACGTTTTATAGCAGCATACTTTTCAGGACTTTTTGAATCTCGCACATGACCAATTCCTACTCCAAGTTACAGAGGAAAACTAGGCATGCTTTGAAAACTCATCACAAAATACTAAAAATAGCTGCTCAGTGTGACCTGGACAGTAATTCATAGTGATAGAGACATAACAGTTCATTAAGAAAACAAAATTTTGGCCATAATAAGAGGCAGATAAATAAACCTGCATGTGGTGGAGACAGATTGTCCTCAGTCACCGAGTCCAGGCTGCAGCTCTGTTCACGTTCCACAAACGCTAAAGGGTCCAAGACCCCGCTAAGCATCTGAAACAAAACAGAAGGTCTGGTTCTGAGAATGTGAAACGTAAGACACAAGTGTTGCTTCGCAGTATGTCGAAGTCTGTGTTACATGTACCTGCTCCTGTCGCACGGTGTTGATCTCAGTACAACACAGTCCATGTGGAAAAAACCTCTTCACATCCTCAGCTGCTTTCTGATACGATGCTGATGCTGTGACATGGGACCCTGACATTAGAAAACACACAAAAGTGGACAATCCATCAGAGTAAAAGAGTGTGTGCAGCAGTGGTTCTCAACTGGAGGGTTGCAAAGGATATGGTGTTACACATACTGTATACAGTGAACCCTCGTTTATCGCGGGGGTTACGTTCTAAAAATAACCCGCG